>PDNB01000340.1:0-15989 GCA_002573585.1 Helicocarpus griseus UAMH5409
GAACAGGATGGGGAAACATTAACCCGGTTGTTTACTCAACTAGGGGGTATAAATATGGGTGCTGCTCGCGTTTCTTTTTACTTTTCCTTCTTTCCTTTCTCACCTTCGTTCTCTTGTATACTTGACGCCATTAGGTAGCCCGAATATCATTTGATTCTCTCTCTCTCATGCTGGTCTTAACAGTTAAATCAATTCTCAGAAGAATATACACTAAGAGCTTGATGTATAGAAATCATCTCTTCTTCACAACTCAGTGAACTTTCAGCTTCATCAAATAAACAAGAATTCTTTATAAAATGTCAAGCTTGAAAATTTTAAAGTCATTCATTGCTGAAGAAGGACATCTCTCTATTCTTATATGAAGACAGATTCTGTCAAAAGAACTGAGCCTTTGTATGAATGATCTTCTCAGTAATTGTTATCTGACTCTCAGCCTTTTGAATTCACTTGTATAATGCATTTTCAAGTTCTGGTCACTGTTCAACACAGTGTTTCTTGATGTCTGAATGATGTACAGTTTCAGATTGATCAAGGGCAGTATAACAATGAGAAAGAATCTCTGAGATGGATGAGGGGGCAATTCTTTGATTATAGGTTTGCTGAAATCAGTTCTGAAGCTCAAGATTGAATGACTGAGGTCTGAGATGTCACTGTGTACAGAGTGCAGTCTTTTGAGAGTTTGAGATAGCAGACCAGCATGCCATTTTTGCAGGCTAACTTTTCATTCAATATAACAAATTTTGTATGAGAGAAAAGATGCTTGGTACGAATTTCGGTATAACAGAGAATTAATGAATTTTATATGAGGGATCCAAAAAGACACCGTGGCAGCTTCGTTATAGCGGGGAATTCGTTATATTGAGGTTCGTTATAACGGGGGTTTACAGTATGGTTATATAACAATCTTATAACACGTAATGGAAATCTCGCAAGATTAGACAACGACAGTCTCCCCAAAGTAAACGCAAAGGGGTAGAAAATATACGGATAGCAGATCACAGTATTTCTCTTGCAAGGTCACACACACATCGCACGTCGACACATAATCAAGACAAATACCCTCAAAATTGCCATTTCCTGAGATCCCCAACACCAAGTCATAAAAGCACAAAAAGAAAATGAAAACATGCAAGACTCTCCCCCCTACCATGTCTCCAAACAGTAATCGCATATTTCGTGCCCACAATTAGTGCACCGCATATAGTCATTGCCTTTTTAATAGCAAAAACAGCAACCCCAGAATCCACCCATCTCAGAGGCCGAACGAGGTGGAACGCGGCGAACAGACTTGGCTGCCACGCGGGACTGAGTTGGACACATATCTCCTGACGCTGTAGTTTGGAAATAGTATTTGTCCAGGAGTGGGAAGGGTTCGAAGGTGTCGTGGTACCTTGTCGAAAATTGCGTGCAATGACTAAGGTAACCGCTCGAGAGGTGTGGGAGATTGGCTTGCGGATATTTGACAGTCCTTGAAACGGTTTTGATGGCGCGAACTGGCTGACCAAGATAGTAGAAAAGGGACTTGGGAGAAATAAATCGCGCGCGACTGGCCTGTTCAATAGACAATGTACAAGTGTACGAAATCGCGAAGGTAACAGTGTTTAGTAGGGAAACAGGATAGTATAGAAGAGTTGGGAGAAGAGGAGAAAGATACACTCAACAGTTAGATGTACGGGAAATTTAGGATGTTCAATAGAGGTAAAGTGAGCTTATAAAAATGCGAAGTGCATCCATAAGAGAGATATTGTAAATTTGGCTGGCATAGGTTGTAAGCTGGGTAGGCTTAGCTCTGTGCGATTCACACAAAGTTATCTTGGATATCCTTACTTTATGAAGGCAACAAGCGGGAACCTGAAGTTTCTCTGCACCATAGCTGAACTAAGTTTGAAAGCACTAAAGGATAAACCCTCCGCAAGCTATTATAAAGTTGCTTGAGCTTGCGGTCTTCAAGAACATCGATCCCTAGTTTGCCCTGTCGTCTTTAGACACCTAACTGGGATCGTGGGATCCGTAACAATCGGGCAATATAACATTTCAAGGACACGACCTCCTGTGGTGAGGCATTTCGTGTGAAATCCAGCAAAAAGGGGTCTCCTTTTCCTAGGTTTAGAAGTAACCTGGCTGCCTTATGATACCTTTGTTTTGCCGCCCATATTAGTGCAGTGCTGCGTTCGAGGTCGCATATGTCGACAACACTGGAGGAAGCCCGTCTAAGTATCAGCTCTACGCAGTCGTCGAACCCCTGTTTAGCTGCAACGTGGAGTGCAGTTTTCCCTAACATATCGCGATGTTCCACTAAAGCTCCGTGGTCGAACAGTAGGGATGCCGCTTCAGTGTGTCGGAGAAAGACAGCGGTGTATAAGGCGTTCCCAAAGTATTCATCTTCATGGTTGACGTTGGCCCCCTTTTCCAGAAGCAGTTTGATAAGGCTGATGTCATTAGCATAAACTGCTGCTGGTAAAGCTCGATGCAGACTCGCTTCCTGAAAGGAAAGTTTTTTGTTCATCATTCGTAGCTTCGTGGCCATTCTCGAGTCCGTAAGATGTATCAGGGCGGTGCCGCAAAGAGACCTCATATAGCTTTCTCTTTTCACGTCCAGGTTCTCGTGGCTATCATGGGCCAAGTTTGCGACCATGAAGTCTGCCGTTGACCGCACCGCGGCAACAAGCCCGCAAGACTGCCTAAAATTGTGCTGAAGGGCTAACTCCAACACCACACGAATCATAAAAGACGGATACATCTGAAGAAAACCAAAAAGAGCGCGGGATGAATTCCGTTTCAGGCGGTCAAGAAACACAGTCCAGACATGGGCCTCGAATCTTCCTATGAGACATTGTTAGTTGGCGAAGGTATTGGTTCCCAGCTGTATCGCTTTCTAGCAGCAACAAGTCTCAAGGCACTTACTGCAGACCTTTCTAAGGCACAAGAATTTCCTGAGGGCATGCACTTCGTCATCATCTGCGAACTCGTCGACTACAAGTGAGCCTGAACCCAAACCTTCAAATCGAATGGAGTCAAGGACGTTGTGAAAAATCAACGACCATATTTCCTCTGGAAGATGTGGTGCGGCTGGCATTGTTGCTGACTGGTCCCAGGTTCTGCTTGCGAAAGAGGAACGATCCTATGTATATTCGATGTCAGTGGCAGTTCGTCCCTGCGCGGATATATCAATACGAGTACGCAGAGAAAAGACGCTGCCTTGTCCCTTTTCTTCATGTGAATGCACACCCTTGTAAGCTGCCCAATGATAGCGAGATATTTCTTAGATCAGCGTTAAGCCACTTTCAACTTCGCAGTCACCTACTTATGCAAATTCTAGTAGGTTATCATCTTCGTTAGATGCTGCTGTGATGTCCCTATTTTCCAATTTTCGATTGGTGAGATTAGAAAAGTCCCTTGGCCAGTACTACATGTTCATGCGAAACTGACTTCACGACACAGGCAAAAAGGCAGCAAATGATCTAAAAGAAGCGGGCATTTCTGCGCTTCTTCATCCGACGATAATGCGCCAAGAATCAGGGAATAGGCATTAATACGAAAGCAGAAGCATAGCTCAGGTATCAGTCATTCCAGGATGTCTAAATCAGAGACCCCAGCTCAAGCGCAAGGGATAGGCCGGTCTCTTGCGAACGAGATTGAAGCTGCCTATGTGGCGCGCCAGAGGGCAAAACTACGAGCCCAGGCCGCGCCGCCCCTACCATTCTAATTGACAGGGCCTCATGTGATTCATTCAAAGCGTATTTGAAATCATCGAAGAGGATCCTGGCACTTGTTGGAGCTGGGATATCGTCCGCTTCTGGAATTGGAACTTATGTTGGCGAGGGCGGGTATTGGCGAACCCATAATGTGCGGAGATTAGGCACCTATGGAGCGTTTCGCGAGGACCCAAGTCTAGTATGGTGGTTTTATAGCGATAGGCGGAGGGAGGCAATGCGAGCACATCCTAACAAGGGTCATCTCATTTTTGCAGAGTTGGCCAGGTTAAGGGGAAATGATATGCTGACTGTGTGCCAAAACATCGATGGTGAGCCATTCCTAAGCTGCTCTTATTAATTGTAGTCTGGTTGAATTAACACTGATATAAATCACAGAGCTCTGTCCTCGTGCTGGACAGCCCGAAGCTTCTACGATTTACCTCCACGGCGACATGTTCACATTTAAATGTAGTTCGGAGACCTGCACGTACACCCGGCCGGACAACAGCGACCCAATAGTGCCCGCACTCACCCTTCCAAGCACCCATTCAATCTCAGACCCCAGTTACCCCTTACCTCAAATTCCGGAGGAATCCGTACCCCGCTGCCCGGATTGCTCTTCTTTGCTTCGTCCCGCTGTGACCTGGTTTGGAGAAGCCATGCCGCCAGACCGAGTTAAAAGAATCGATGACTGGTTGCAAAGCAAGGCCACAGTCGATCTGGTTCTTGTAATTGGTACGGCAGCCACGGTTCACCCAATTCTATCGTTGGTCACCGAGGCGAGAAAGCAGGGGGCCAAAGTCTGTGTTGTTAACCCAGACCGGGAATCTGCAGAGAAGGTTGGAGGTATAGATGAAGAAAACTGCTGGTTCAAGGGTGGCGCGGAAGAGATTTTGCCGGTAATTTTTGAGGGAGCAGCAGGGAACACTGGCGATGGTCCATCGTAGAGAAGGTTAAAATTCAAGTTAATAATGCTCTCGAATGCTGCTCAGGGAAAGGGGAACTACTAGTTCAACCAAATTTCGGCAGCGTTATTGGAAGCTGGAGTTTCTGGATCGTGATTTCATGCAATCACTGGTGTATCCCTGCATGCTTCTAGAAATACGAGTACTTATCACCGACCGCCGTTACAAATTCATCCACGGATGGCTGTGACCTCATCGTTTAAAGTATTAGGGTTTCCGATAAGATTGATAAGATAAGCGCCGGAAATTAAACAACTTTATTCCGAGGGTGCATAAATCCGCTTACATAAGCAGCTAAAAGACCACCTGCTCGAAAATGATTTCACGGGTTGGAGATAGCAAAGCTCTACTCCTTGCGCGCCATACCGTTGGAGCACTGTGTCCCTGCTCTTGGTATAGTTGCTGTTCTGCCATATACACTTCTGATGGGAGTTAATTTTTCATTTTCGGTTTTATAATCCTGATTGCGCTCCTCCAGAGCCGCCTCCGGCATCATGTAAGTGGCTTGCGATCCAATCCATGGAGACAAAGCAACCGTGGCAGAATTCAGCTAACATCTTATACAGGCCGCGACTTGTGGATAACGCTCAGATACAGTCTGCCTCGCTACATAATCCTCTTCCGCTTCAGCTTCATGCATATGTTTGGCCTTTTTTAATTATATGGCCCGCCTTCCTTGCCGTATACCTCTCCCCCGAACGATATATTACTTACATCCAGGGGTCGGAATGGACCTTCCTCTGGTCGGGAGGAATATTCACCCTACAGGCCCTAGTATGGCTGTCGACAAAGTGGAACGTCAACGTCGATGCCCTGTTCACGACAAGCAAGGCCAAGTCCGTATATTCGGCTAAGCTTATCAAGGTCATGCCGGTGGTGAACGCTGGTTCCGCGGAAATCTGCCCATTGGTTAGAGAGAAGTATGGTGGGAAGGATAATATTTCTTTTCTTTTTCAGAAACGCCGCTTCCTGTACTCTCCGGATAAGAAGTGCTTTGCACCACTTTCGTACGCGATTGACGCGGAGCCCAAACCACTCCTAAAGACTTTCCAGCAGAGCCAGGGACTGAAGACGGATAAGGAACTCGATGAAATCCATAACCACTACGGAGACAATACCTTCGACATCCCCGTTCCTACGTTCACTGAATTGTTTAAAGAACATGCTGTGGCCCCCTTCTTCGTTTTCCAGGTGTTTTGCGTTGGTCTCTGGTTGCTAGACGAGTACTGGTACTATTCGCTTTTCACCCTCTTCATGCTTGTAGCTTTCGAAAGCACTGTGGTGTGGCAGCGACAGAGGACTTTGAACGAGTTCCGGGGCATGAGTATCAAGCCATATGACGTTTGGGCCTATCGAAAGAATGCTTGGATCGAGATTACGAGCGATCAGTTGCTCCCCGGAGATGTTCTATCGGTCAACCGCACAAAGGAAGACAGTGGAGTTGCATGCGACATTCTCATGATTGAGGGCAGCGTAATCGTCAACGAAGCTATGCTTTCTGGCGAGAGCACCCCTCTTCTCAAAGACTCCATCCAGCTTCGACCGGGTGATGATCAAATCGACACTGAAGGTCTGGATAAAAATGCGTTCTTGTACGGTGGCACAAAGGTTTTGCAGATTACCCATCCCAACACTGGGGATTCGCTTCCTAATGGCATTCCCAATCCTCCCGACAATGGCGCTTTGGGTGTCGTTGTGAAGACCGGCTTTGAGACCAGCCAGGGCAGTCTAGTCCGCACCATGATTTATTCCACGGAACGTGTTTCTGCCAACAATGTTGAGGCGCTATTGTTCATACTCTTCCTTCTTATGTTTGCCATCGCTGCCTCTTGGTACGTCTGGCAGGAGGGTGTGGCAAAAGACCGGAAACGATCCAAGCTACTTTTGGACTGCGTATTGATTATCACAAGCGTCGTTCCTCCTGAACTTCCGATGGAGCTGAGCTTGGCGGTCAACACCAGTCTTGCTGCTCTTAGCAAGTTTGCGATTTTTTGTACCGAACCTTTCAGGATCCCGTACGCTGGACGAGTTGATATTGCGTGCTTCGATAAGACCGGAACTCTAACAGGAGAGGATCTACTTGTTGACGGAATTGCTGGTCTTAACCTGGGCCGCGCTGGCGCAGCAGTTGACAAACATGGAGCCCATATTGATATCACTCCAGTTGAGAAGGTTGCAAACGAGACCACGCTTGTCCTTGCAACTGCGCATGCCCTTGTGAAATTAGATGAAGGCGAAATTGTCGGTGATCCGATGGAAAAAGCAACTCTGAATTCTCTTGGGTGGGTCCTTGGTCGTAATGATATTTTGACAAGCAAGGCGAGTACGCCATCACGGCAACCAGGCCGGGCTCTCGACTCCGTTCAGATTAAGCGACGTTTCCAGTTTTCTTCTGCCCTGAAGCGCCAAAGTGCTATTGCGACTGTTGTAAGCACTGATCGACAGACCTCGAAGAAGGTTAAAGGAACTTTTGTCGGAGTCAAAGGTGCGCCTGAAACCATCAGGACCATGCTTGTTTCCACCCCTCCTCACTATGAAGAGACTTTTAAGTACTTTACTCGTAACGGTGCCCGTGTGCTCGCTCTCGGCTACAAGTATCTCTCCACCGAGTCGGAGCTTGGTCAAGGACGGATCAATAACCTAAAGAGAGAGGATGCGGAATCAGATTTACATTTTGCCGGATTCCTTGTTTTGCAATGTCCTTTGAAGGATGATGCGGTCAAGGCTCTTCGTATGCTCAATGAGAGCAGCCACCGAGTCGTCATGATTACTGGTGATAACCCTCTGACCGCAGCTCACGTCGCTCGACAGGTAGAGATTGTTGACAGGGACGTACTTATCCTTGATGCACCGGAGCATGACAATTCCGGGACTAAATTGGTCTGGCGTACTATTGACGACACTTTCAGTGTTGAGGTCGATCCTAGCCAACCCTTGGATCCTGAGATTCTGAAAACCAAGGACCTTTGCGTTACAGGCTATGCTTTGACGAAATTCAAGAATCAAAAGGCCCTCCCCGATCTCCTTCGACATGCTTGGGTATATGCTCGTGTTTCCCCGAAACAAAAGGAGGATATTCTGCTCGGAATGAAGGATGCTGGATACACGACTCTCATGTGTGGTGATGGAACCAACGATGTCGGTGCACTCAAGCAAGCTCATGTTGGCGTGGCTCTTTTGAACGGTTCCCAAGATGATCTCAACAAAATCGCTGAACATTTTAGAAACACAAAGATGAAGGAGATCTACGAGAAGCAGGTTTCACTCATGCAAAGATTCAACCAACCTACTCCTCCAGTCCCCCTGAATATTGCGCATTTGTATCCTCCTGGACCAAGAAATCCACACTACGAGAAAGCAATGATTCGCGAGGCAGAAAGGAAGGGAATCACGGCTGCTGCCGCAATGGCCGATGCTCAAGCAAATGGATTGCAGACCATCACTTCTCCGGGAGCACAGGCAATACAACAATCAGACGCGCACTTGACTCCTCAGCAACGTCAGCAAAAGCAGGCGTCACTGGCAGCCGCCGGCCTTGCCGATAAGCTTACGGCCAGCATGATGGAACAAGAATTGGACGACAGCGAACCACCCACTATCAAGCTTGGCGATGCCTCGGTTGCCGCACCTTTCACTAGCAAACTCGCAAATGTTGTCGCGATTCCGAATATTATCCGCCAAGGCCGATGCACATTGGTTGCAACTATTCAGATGTACAAAATCCTTGCGCTTAATTGTTTGATTAGTGCATACAGTTTGAGTGTCATATACCTCGATGGTATTCGATTTGGAGACGGCCAGGCAACCATCAGTGGTATGCTTATGAGCGTGTGCTTTTTGTCCATTTCTCGCGCCAAGGTATGTACTCCCCACAACATCTTTTTATATTCAAAACGTGAGTCTAACACGAAGCGTCATCTAAACAGTCTGTCGAAGGCCTCTCCAAAGAGCGCCCACAGCCCAATATCTTCAACATGTACATTATGGGGTCCGTGCTTGGCCAATTCGCTATCCACGTCGCAACATTGATTTACCTTTCCAATTACGTTTACAAATTAGAACCGTAAGTCCTCCCCAAAGTGAAATAAGTAGATCTCATATATCAAACTAACATTTACCTTTCCCTCTTCACAGTAAAAAAGAAGTAATCGACTTAGAAGGCGAATTCGAACCCTCCCTCCTAAACAGCGCCATCTACCTCCTCCAACTAATCCAGCAAATCTCCACCTTCTCCATTAATTACCAAGGCCGGCCCTTCCGCGAATCCATCCGCGAAAACCGCGGCATGTATTGGGGTCTCATCCTCACCTCTGGCGTCGCCTTCTCCTGTGCGACAGAATTTATCCCAGAACTCAATGAGAAGCTGCGCCTCGTTCCCTTTACCACCGAGTTCAAGGTTACACTGACAGCACTGATGCTGGCGGATTATGTCGGTTGCTGGCTCATCGAGAATATCCTGAAGAGGCAGTTTAGCGATTATCGGCCCAAGGATATAGCTGTGCGCAGGCCGGATCAGCTTGTGAGGGAGGAGCAGAGGAAGAGGATGGAGGCGGCGGAGGCGGAGAGGGAGAAGGAGATGGGGAGGAAGGTTTGATCATCTTTTTCTTTAGATGATATTATTTGGCATAGATGGTGGAAGCGTTTGGGGGAGGATATAGTCATTTGTTATTTTTGTTTTTCTTTTTTGTACTATTGTCTTATTTCTTATTTGTCTCTTCATTTTTGACTGTTTTATACATAAAATATGTAGTCGTATGTGCGTGTAATGGTAGGGTATGGTGCATGATTAGCCGATAGATAATGTCTTTTCTACGCCGCCTTGGAAGAAGCGTAGTATACCAGTCATTTGGATAGCATCGTCACGTTGTATATTTACGCAGCAGGCTTGACCTTTTTTCCAAGATGTTGACTATATCTGTGGAATGGTATATTACAGGCGCGGATTGTGTCTCAAGCATATCCACCTAGCGCGGGGTATATTGACAAGAGCTAGGCATTGGAATGCCAAAATTTAAACACGTAGGACCATTACACAGACTTTCTGTGGGTGGCAGTTGAAAATGATATTTATATGGATGTATATAGTATATACGCTCGAGTCAAAACATGTAATGCAGTTATGATACGGACAAGCAGAATCTGTTGCTCAAATGACAAGATAAATAGAGATCGTCACTCATATCTCGATAACAATTGATAAAAGTTCATTTAAAACAGGGGGAAAGAACAGGAAACCGGGAGATGGTATTTTGTTCATAAAATCGACATCTATTTCACCGTCTTCTTTACCTCGGGGGTCTCCAAGAACGTCTTGAGGATCGCCACTATCCTCTCCAGCGCAGCGGTGGATTTTTCCAAAGCCTCTTGGGCTTTGGCGCCATCTTGGCCAAGCTTTGAGTAAAAGTCCTTGCGGTAGGGGGTTGCGCTCATGGCGGCGCTGAAGATGGGTTTCACGACGAAACTGTGGTGGGGTTTCAGGGTTTCACCGTAGGCGGCACGGAAGGAGGCGGAGAGCTCGTCGCTGGGGTTGGCGATGTTGTGGCGGAGAGCTTGGGCGGTGAAGTCAAGGCCGCTGGAGATGTTCATCAGTTTTTCTGAGCTTTTACTTTGCTAGCTAGAGATCGGGGGAGTCGAATTGAGTTATTCTTGGTATGGGACATTTTACGTACCGGACAAGCCAAAGCAGGCCAATGCTGGCGGTGTTTTTGCCGGATTTCAGTTCATTGAGAACGAGAGCTTGGAGTGTCTCTGATTCTGCGGGAGCAGCAAGCTGTCTATCTCTAATTTTCTGGAAGTGGTTATGTTAAATTAGGATCTTGAAGCGTGGAGATATGAAGATGGCGGGGAGATATGGGTACCTTGATATTACCCAGGAGGTCATTCTTGACAGGGGTAAAAGCAACAGAACCCAATAAATCTAGGCAGAGCAATGGCAATTAGCTTCTTCCGACTACAGGTATCAATGCGAGAATAATCTATACGTACCAAAGAGCGTTGTTAGAGCCTCAGCGGCTTCGAGGAACTCGGTGGTTGGGATGGAGCTATCGTCGGAGACGGGGACATCGGAGAAGCCCCTCCGCATGGTATCGAACCAAGTGCCGTCGGTGGGAATGACTTGAGCGCTAGCCATGGCTGTTGTTTGTATACGTGTATTCTATGGAATGAATTCTATCAATATCAAAACGCAACAAATCGACAAAAAGCGGTGGGAGATGAATGACTGAGGTTGAGCCAGTGTCTCTGATGTGGCCTGCGGAGGTTGCGTGAGCTCCCCCCACCTTCTGCGTAAGTAGCAGTGCAAACATACCAAACAGTGCAAATGCTGCATATAAAACAAACCAATCAAACATTGCAACCAATGCAAACAAAGCAACGGGTGGCAGCTGCTGACGTCATCTGTCAAGAGCAAGCTGAAGCTGGGGCTGCCTGCGGGAATCTCCATCCTTGATGGATTCAATGTTTACTACTGACCCTATTCATATACAGCTGCTGGTGCGGTGCAGAGGAGCTACTATAATAAATTGATATCTCCTCCAATACCTTGCTGATATACTCTGCACTCTACTCTAGCATCACTTCCCAGCCGAACAACCCAGCATGGCGAGATGAGTACTTCTGGAGACCCCAGCGAACGTCCTCAAGTTCAGCCAGGCCCTGGGACCGACGGAGGCTATTTTGGTTTGGATCCTGAGTCTCATACAGCCCAGAGATTGGTGGGTTCCCTGTTATAAACTTGACGTTTAATTTGTAGTATATGCTGACGCCCGCGCTTTTGCGACAGCGGCATGCCTCCCCTGAACATCTTCATATCACGAATCGACGGGCTTTCATTGGACCAATCCCTAAAAGCTGGTTTAGATCTCATCGCAAAACCTGGTATAAAAGATGGCTTGGGTTGAAGGATTACTCGTCACGGCCGGCAACCTTCTCTGTGGACACTCCGTCAAGCCCTACCAACCAACGCCAGCTGGTCGGTTTTCTTGAAGCTTCAAACGAAGTCGATTATAGACAGAGCTTTCCACAACCGGAAGATGTGGATGAAGATGAAGAGCCGGTCGAAGCCACGCCTGTAGCGCCCATCGATACGTCCCAAGAAGCTCCTCCGCCGGAGGATCAGCGGCAGAACCACCCACTCCCGATACAGATTCAAGGCGAACATGGTGGGCCGAAGAAGACTGATTCTCCGTTTGGCCATCCAGGAGTAATCAAAAGATTATCCTCCTCAAACCAGGAGGATGTGGAACAGTATTTCACCCCGAGCGAGTCGCTGCGAGAGAGGAGGTCTGGGCTTTTCCAAGCGTCGGACTTGCGGAGTGGGCAGTCAGGAACTCCAAATACGGATCGTGTCAATGGCCTAACGCCCGTTCGAGTAGATAAGCCACCGTCATCACCATCAGTGTATGAAGAGCCATCTGGGGCGGAAAGAACAAGCTCTGATGTGTCTCTGATACCACATAGGAGGCCAACTCCATCAAAATTAGTATCAAGAGAATCCTCAAGGCGTCTACAAGCGGAAGCATCCCGTGCGAGATCCCCCGCTGAAGGAGACATGGGCCAGCCCGCAACCAATGAGCGATTATTGAGTCATGTGGCTTCAAAAATGGTTCGGTTCCAGCATGACGAAAATGCTGTTGTTCCCGAACAGCGCCCGGAACGGCAAAGGTCACGAGTTCCTAATAATATAAGGCCTCGACATCGAAGAATGTCCGTCCACGAGGGCGAGATAATTAGAGCAGAGCGAATGCTAGTTCGGATTGACGCAACCAGAAGGCAGACACTTCCAGAAGATTTCAGCGAAAACGACAGTGTCAAAGTTGAAACGCGGATTTCTGAAAAATGGAGGGAGTACCTTGTTGTCTGCCGCCAGGGAACCGATGAGGACACCCCTTTCACGCTCCAGCTTTACAAAACTAGAGTAATTCCTCAAGTACAGATATCGCAGGTAAAGCGAACTTCATCCCACGAGATTCCTCTCACGTTAAGGTTTACGAAGGTCAACCTGTTTTCGTCCCTTGACAAAACGGTTGTGCTTTGGCATCCCAATGACGAGGGGAGTTTGATTTATATCATGCGAACAAAATCAGCGGCTCATTCGGTAGAATGGTACACGTTCCTTCGTACAGCACTTGGATGGCAGCGTCCCAAAAAGCTTATGGTCCACGTCCCCGACCTTAACGTTTCCCTTCTTCTCAAGCATCCATTCTCCCACCTTCAAAATGACCGCACTTTAACAAATGGAGACAATTGCTCAGGCCTACTCAGGACTATGACTGAAGAGAGAGCAGTTGCTGCCGCGGTAATCAAAACCTCTATGAGTACACTCTCGGGGTGTGCAGAATGGGCGCGTATACTTGATGTATGGCCAGGTTCCGAGAAAATGGGTCTGGCATGGCGACGGTACGATCGGTTGGAGTGGGTTCATGGGGCTAATGAAGAACGAATGTATGGAACAATAGCCATGAGGACATCCCACGAGCTCGAACTACGGCCGAAGCGGCATTATCCGACTAATATCAGGCGTCCAGGAGAAGAAGCGATGGAGGAACCACCGCCGGTTGAAGGGTTTCTGATATTGCTTACTTCGCAGAAAGGCAAGCACCAGCGGTTAGGAAAAGCATACTCTCGAAAATTATACTTTTCCTCTCAAAACCAATACCTTTGTTTCTGCAAACCTGGAAAAGCCGCACCTCCGCCACCACCCCGACTGCCAACAGTCACTGGATCCAATGTTCCTACTGCGGCACAGCTTTCCAAGCAAACTCCTATTATTTACTCCATAGACCCATACCCCCTGAAAAATGGGGAAATCTCATGGCTTTTGAAAGGGAACGAACGCTCTCGAGAGCAGCACGATGCTGAAGCTTATGGCGAAAACCGAAGGAACCTAGAGAATCTAGAAAGAGCTGAGGGTTACTTCAATCTTTGTCGAGTGTTGGAAGTTCGTATTGCGCGCCAAAATCAGTTCTCAGAAGAGCCGCGTGTCAACGGAGGTAACGTTGACTTTCATGATGAGCGGGAGGATTCTGGAAGGGATTGGCTTGAAAACCGCCTTAGTCAATCTGAAGTTAACAGATCATTCGAGCTTGTGATGAACGACGGGATGGTCGTGAAGTTCCGAGCCTATAATAAGCAGACCAGGGATGAGTGGGTTCGACAACTTTCTGACCTTGTTCAATATTGGAGTGGGCGAACTCGAGAGGATGTGAGCATTATGAAATCGGTTCGTCAACAGAACCTCGAACAGATGAATATAACAGAAGAGCAAGAAGCCATGTTTGGGCAGTTTGCGCAGAAGTGGGAGGTTTCCAAAGCACAGGCATCTTCAGAACTCTTCAACATATGCGGCGTTTCAGGTTGTCGAGCAGTAAAGGTAAGCTCTGCGCAATCCTTAAAATCCACTCCGGATCATGAATACGAGTATCACAAGCTGAATACCAACTTAGATGTCTGGCAATCTATACTGTAAGCCCCGAAGGCGCTCGGCATTTACAAGCTGCAGCGTAATCCTCACTGAAGGACAAATCCTCGTTTTTCAGAGCCTTCTCCGTAAACTATCCGGAGAAGAAATCCCGCATACTCATCATGCGCGCGAATGGGCCCTGGATCTCCGCGACTGTTACGTGTACAGCGGTTTTATAACTGACTCTGACCTCCTTTACCAAAGCCATACCATCGACAGCAACTTACCCAGCCAAGACGTTTCGCCGCGTCTATATGTCTCGGACGGATGGACGTCATCGGACGAAGATATAACAACATGTTTTGTGGTATGGCACAATACACGGAAAACTGTTTTTCGCAGTGAAGAGGAACGAGGGGAAGCTGGATTACGGACGAAGTGGAAGAAGGTGTCTGCCCTGGGTGTTCCTGGTAGATCCATCGTGTTCAAGACGAGAAGCCGCACCGAACGGGATATGTGGGTGTTGGCTATTGAGACGGAGATTGATCGGCTGCAGCAGCAAGAGGATGTTCGGATTATCAAAAAGGGGCATTGAAGCATGTAGTCCTTCAAGGCCGCCCTGAATATAACCATTTCGAATTTGGGCTTTTTGTTTGGGCGCAACATTCGTGTTGCCCTTTTTCCTTTTGGGGAGAAAACTCCCCTTTGTATACCACAATTTGCACAAGCGCGGCGTTTCTTTTTGGCGCATACAGAGAAGATATCGGTTTATTCCGGGTTTTATTGGTTTCATGAGCGGTGGCAGAAATGGCTGTTCCTATACCAGTGTATACTACTTATTATTCCGCTGCATCAGTATGCTTTCGTGATAAGAGGTCTCTTACGATACTCACCAGGAAGACGCTCAAAGCAATCCACCCATATCCTGACCCGTTCTCCTGTTTCTATAGGCATTCAATATGTATAGTAGTATATCGTATGCAACAATAAAATACAAACCCATCCATCCATTCATCCACCCACCCATCCCCCAAAACTCCTTAAAACTCCCTCCCATCAAACGGCTTCTCCAACCTCACCGCATCCTCCTGAACCCTCGCCCTCTTCTTCGCCCCCTCCCCGCCATCCTTGGCCCAGTCCTCCCACCTCAACTTCCTCATCCGCGGCCACAGCACGTACGACACGCGGCCCGAAAGCAAACTCATGGACACAGGCCCGTGGGCGTTGCTATCAAACGTCTTCTTCGGATCTGCCGCGTCGCCCTCGACCCATACGTGGTTCCAGGGAACGATGGGCCCGGCAGAACCGTCGTTGCTGGCGCTGTTGCGTGGCACGACGCGATCGCCCGGCAGAGCTATTACGCGCTTGATGGTGGGGATGGAAGGGTTGCGGAGGGAGCTGAGTAATTTGATTTGTTTCGTTAGATTATACGTATATGTAAATGTAAATGTTATACCATATATGTGTGTTTATGCGCGCATATTGCGAAGGGGAAAGGGGGAATAGGGTTTTCACTTACGGAAACACAACAACCATCCCCCTCTGCAACCCCTCCGCTGCATTTGCCTTTTTGACCAGTACCATGTCCTTGGTCACATTTGTCTCTCCATACCCTTCGTTTAGATAGGGTGTCATCGATGGGCCATTTACCCACATTATTTGATAGTGGTGGTCTGTAATGAATGTGGTAGCGCCTGCTACGACGAGGCCCCAAAATAAAATCGTGCCGGGTCGGGGGAAGCGGAAGAAGCGCCGCCGGGGCGGGCGTGCGCCAGTTGTTGTTGATGATGGTGGTGGTGGTGGTGGTGGTGGTGGTGGTGGTGGTGGTTGTAGTGATGGAGGTAATGATGCCTTTTTGCTGTTTGGTATCCGGGACGAGGGGGAGGAGGATATGCGCTGTTCATAAACCTTTGCGAACTGCGCCAGATC
>PDNB01000341.1:0-15710 GCA_002573585.1 Helicocarpus griseus UAMH5409
TTTTATACCTTGGTTTGGGTATTGGTTTTTTTTTCCGCGTTTTGCTTTCTGGCTTCTTCTTTTTACCTCTTCTTTTTAGACACGCTATTTTTATCTATTTAACTCTACAGTGTACCTGTTTGGTTTTCCCTCTTTCTCCTTGCCTCTGTTTTACTTACACTGTTTTTTGTTGTCCTTGCTTTTGCCGCTGATGAGCATTATATTTGCACATTCATATATTAGTGATGTCTTCATTTCTTGATTAATCCAACCCTATAGACTTTCTCGTTGAGTTGAATGGTATTTCGAAAAGCTACAATGTAAAGAGAAGTGATGGTAATCTAAATTAATCCTAAGAGGCAGCGTAGCCAATGCATAACCATCGTGGCGCCTTGGATCACACATGAAGTGCTAGTCAATTACTCTCATGACTGCTAAACGAAAAATAGGTATGTCATGCTCTCATTAGAATTAGTAAGATCCTTTGAAAATCTACGTATAGCCATCCCCATAATGCCACCCCTCGCTCCCCATATCCGCGCGAATCCCATACGCCCTCTCCGCCACATCCACCACGCGCATATCCACCTCCACGATCCGCATCCCAACCTCCGGCCCCCTAAAATCCCCCTCCGCAACCCCCTTAAGCGGCAACGCCACCTGACTCAACCCAATGAACCCCTTCCCCGCGTCCCCGCCAACATTACAAAACGCAATCGCGCACGTATTCTCAAACGCGCGCGCCACCAGGGTCGCTTTCAGGAAAATCGACTCCGTGTCCTCGCTGTACCGCGCAGCTTCGGCGGGGATGTCCACGTTCATCCAGTAGCTGGGGATGATGATCAGCCTCGCACCTTGCTTGATTAGCGCGCGGAAGGCTTCGGGAAAGGCGAGGTCCCAGCAAGTTAGGAGGCCGACGGGACCTAGCGGGGTGGAGATGACGGTGTGTCGGCTGCGGCTGGCTTCGTGGGGTTCGCGGGTGGCGGGGCGGGTTTGGATTCCACTAGTGCGGGGTGGGGAGACGATGGGCGGGTGAGCTGTTAGATAGGGCCGTTCGGGGAGCCAGAGGTTTACTTTTGTGTACACACCTAGCAGTTCGCCGGCGTGGGAAACGAATGGGGCGACGTTGAAGAGGCGTGGGGGTGTCCCGTCGCCTTGGGACGTGGTGGGATCATGACTCCCGCCGGTGGTTCCCGCGGTTGTCACGTTTGGGTCCGTAGTGACAATTGTGCCGGGGACAATATTGATGTGCGCTTCTTTGGCAACATCTTGGTATTTGTGGACATACTCCCATGCCGTAGAGGCGAGGGAGGCAAACTCGGGCGCCTCGGGCTCCCAGCCTGTCAGGTGGTATTCTGGCAGGAGGGCGAGGGAGGCGCCTTTGGATGCTGCGTCGCGGATGTGAGCGACCGCGATGTTATAATTGCAGTCTGGATCGAGGGGCTATGTAGCTAGGTTGTTTGGATATGAGCATTTGCTAGTCATGTTATAGAGTGGATTTTGGTTGATGGGCGCTACCTTTGGGCTCATCTGAACCAGTGCTACATTGAAGATTGAGGGTGGTGTCTGTTCGGATGAGGACGCCATGTTGGTTTGCAGTACGAACATATATAGTTCTAGATTTACTGCATGTAGTAAGCAGAATATTCGTGGATTTCCGCCGGTTGATACTAGTATGTAATCGACTGTTGGGAGGTCGAGTTGGGCATGGGCCAAGCCCCGCGTGCCAAGACTTCCGCAAACCGGATTCCGCCCCGCCCACTTGCCAAGTAACATCAGCGGGGTGTTACTATCGGCCTAGTGCAAATTAAATCTGTTATTGCAGAGATCTTGTATTTTTTACTTCTGTTTTATATCTGATTATTATTAAATCTGATAGTAAATAAATAGGGGCTTCTGGGAGGTTCAAATGGTATGGTCCTTAAACATTGAAACTATGTACAAATCAATCCGCATCCCAACTCCGCCATCTATTGCTGAATCTCGACCCTGTTTATAGGAATCATATTGAGCCCCGGCCATTTAGACTTTCCCCAGACGAACCACCAAATCAGTGCATCAAGCACAACCGCAGCGTATATTGGCAGTGCATAATTCATATTCGTGCCATCGACAGGAAGCGTAGTTGGAAACGCCAAGAAAACAGTGAGATATGCAGTCCAAGCCAAGGCGAAGATGTTAACAGGCGTACCCCAGCCGTTCCACAAGCGCCAGCCCCCATAGCGGACTTTAGCATTAGGTTCATCACCCAGCACACCCGTCAGGCGTGCATGTAGAGTGACACCAACGGCGATAATGTAGGAGCTGTATAAGCCAAAAGAGGAAAGGGCAGTGAAGGCACTGAAAGCAGTGGCGGAAGTCGAGCCAATATTGAGAAGCGCTAAAAGCATTACGATTGCAATAGGGAGCCATAGTGCGCGGACAGGGACTTTATGACGGGAATGGACCTATACACATTTTCAAAATCAGTTTCTTCTCTTGAATATAATTTGCACAGTACTCACATGTGATAGCGCAGAGGGCAAAGCACCATCTCGAGCCCAGGCCCATGTAATACGAGAGACGGAAGCGACACTAGCTGCAATTACACAGTACGTGACTATTACTAGTCCTGCTACCATTGCTGTTGCAGCTTTCAGAGAGCCAGTGGCGTTGAGACAAATTGGTATTATTGGGTATGCAGAGTCCTGGATGCTCTCAGGGTTGCCCATCGTGAAGAGGAGCACGAGCGTGATACCGTATGCGAGGATGCCGTTGATTATGATGGTATAGATCATGGTTCGAGGGACGGCATGTTTTGCCTTCCGGACTTCCTCACTCATGTGAACTGCACCGTCGAAACCTAAAGATTTGTGAGAAATAATTAAACAACGGACCTCGCCAAAAAGGAGTAGACCTAACCAATAAAGCCCCAGGCTGGAACAAACATCCCGAGATTGAACGCAACAAAACTACTGCCCCATCCAGAGAGTGCGCCCCCTTCAAGAAATACAAAGTCGGGTTTGTGTCCCGGGCCCAGGGTCACCATAACAACAACGAATATCAGCCATAAAATAACGTGGAGCACACCTGACGCGAGCTCCAGCCATGGGACGAGCCAGAAAGCATACATGTTAATCAGCCCCACGGAGATGAGCAAGGCGTACATTATGAGGGTGAGACGCCACCGTTCCGGAACATAGTTGGGGTAGCTGGTTGATACAAGACCCTGAAGTATGGCTGCTTCACTACTCGTGCTCCCCGCGAGCGCAGTAACCCAAGCGAACCACCTTACCCAGCCTATGACTCAGTTAGAGCTTATATCTTAATAATACGCGAAAGGCATAAGTTATGATAAGCGTACCTTGCATCCAGGTGACGAATTTGCGTTGCTTTTTAGGGGCAAGAAGGGCAGTCCAATGGTATTGCGCCCCAGCAATCGGCTGGATAGATGCGAGCTCCGCCATGGACATTGCTTGGGACAATGAGCCGATGACCACAGCGATACATCCCCAAGCAAGCGACTGAGGTCCACCATTCCATAGAGTGGCGCCCATGTTCCTATGTCTTATATGTTAGAGGACAGTTCGTAAGGACGTTAAACCACGTCGAAGCATGGGGCTAACAGACATGGCAACGACCTCCCAACTTTCCATGAAAGTAAGCGCAAAGGCGAGAAGCTGGGCAAAGCTAAACAGCCTCTGTTAAACCCGGTCAGATGAACCTCAATCATACTGGGTTTGAAAGACTTACTCTGAGCTAGTCTGGCTCCCTGGGCTGATTCAGGTCATAGGCATGAGAGATTTTCTTTTCAGGACGCTCAATTGGCGAATCATTGGGGGATTCCCGAACAGAAACGTGCGAGGGCTTCAATTCCTCTTGTATCTCCAAGCCGTCCATGGTGGCTGAGTGCGATGATTTTGCCATTGTAAAGGCGCTTGCACGCAAACTTGTATATTTGACAAGGCAAAGGGAGGCACGTTTGGGATGAAAAACAAAGGTGTAGCAGATAACACTTGAACGGTCGAGATTAACAAGTAGACTAAAACAAGCAGACTAACGGCTCAGGGATTAATCTTGCCGCGTTGTCAGTTTGCCCATTGTTATATTACCCAGCAAGCTCGGGGCTCAATCCATGCATATCATCCGTTCCCTCTTTTTGCGCCTTCGCAAACTTGGTGTGAGAGCAAAGGATGCTTGTTTCTGATACTTGAGAGTAGGAAAATGCGGACCGATGGAGGCACGAAGATGTATAATATACACAGTGTGTAGATACCTGTACCTCCTCACTGTCACTGCCCTTTGCTAAGAGACGTGAGTTCCCCGCTGCTCGTGCATGTTATGTACTGTACCATCTCCAATGCCAATATTAAAGCATTCGATGCCCTTTTACACGAGCATACACATCCGATGAATTTGCCCAGCGTTCCTACAACCTCGCGCCGTAAACCCTCTCGATGAATGATTCCGTCACTGTTACTGTGCGTATAGCAGGGAATGAGGTTGTTATGGGCGTGTCGGAAACAGTTGTCCGCTTCCGCGACAGTTAGCGTGCCAAATCCATGCAGTGGCAGCGCGACGGGCGCGGCTAACAAGAATGAAAAGATTTCAAATCGGCGCTAAAGTTGCCGATAATAAATAGTGAAGCATCAGTGAGACTCAACTTTAACCCACAGCGAACAGTCACGATCTTGCCTGCCACCACATAGGATGGCATTGTAGAGTGAAGGAAGGCCGATTCCAAGCTTACTTCGGCATCAGCTCCCCCCAGTATCCGCCGAATAGATTCCCGTTGCATAATTGATTTCCAAAGAGACTCAGGGAAACAACTTGCGGGCTTGTTCTTTGAGAACCTTGTTCCCTATCCCATCAGGAATTCTCGGCATCAGAGTGTCTTAGTCCCGTGCCAAGCTCTTGAGAGCAACGTTGGCGACGTAAGTCGTTCAATATGCTGTCTGTGTGCAGACCTTGCTGTTCCCTCCGAGAAATGAGATGGCGTTGACACGGCTTGGGGAACAGGGGCCGTGTATGCTGTCACAGATAAACCGAAGTCCGCGTATGCGAGAGATGGGGCAGCTTGCCATCCAAATCAACTGTCCTCTAATTACTCTGTCCTCTAATCACTCTGTCCAAACATTCAGTTTCGACATCGCCAAAGCCCTATGTCAAGGTTCTTATGGTCCAGTTTTTTTTTTTTTTTTTTTTTTTTTTTTTTTTTTTTTTTTTTTTTTTTTTCCAACATCATCCTGCTCGTTAAGTAGCCCACCGCCATGGCGCTATTGCTTCGAGACCGCGGCTCTGGTGCATAAGTCCCCTTGAATTTTTAAAGGAGATATGTTTGCTGAGTTGCTCCTTATCCATTAATACAAGCAATTAAAAGCCATCCCTGTCCAAACTTATTGACTCTTCTCTATGCGAAGGTTTCTTGGACATCCATGTTATGTGTGTCTCGTCCCCTTTAATGATTCTATATTGACATTTTACGGTGCCATCAAAGCCAATCATCCAGGAACCCGCCGTTTCCATTACATTTCGGCGTTCTTATATTACACTGTCGAGAAATATGCAACGCAGCCATTATTAAATCGATAGTGCGGCTTCGCGGTGTCCCCAATTTCACTTAACGCAAACCATTCGCATATGGGAGAATTGAGCTGGCCTGGCAAACATGTCCCTTCAAGGAGATCCGCCATCCGAGATCGATGCACCTCTCCAGGTAGTCACGGGAGACAATCATGGTCCTTGGGTTGTCATCAGTTCCTATATACTACTTCTCCTGAACCTTTTGGCAATATCCATAAAGGTAGCAAGAAGAGGGAGAGTAGCCAAGTTGCTTTTAAACGACTATTTGATTTCCATATCTGGTGTAAGAAACACTCAACCTGCGTTAGCATTCCCCTTTACTAAGTGGGATAATCCAGTTACTACTTACCGCTCAGACGATTGCATTAACACTAGCTCAGAGTAACGGCCTTGGTCGACACAGAGATGCGCTAGACGATCATTCCTTTGTCGTGTACAGTAAGGTGCAGTCTCGCTGATATACCTTAGAAATCCGTAATGGCACTGAACATGGTTAGGCTTACTATGCTTCTGGTATCCTCCTAGTAGCGACTGTGGCAATAGCGAAAGCCTCAGTGATCGAGATAATCTTCGCCATAAAGCCACCAGGTCATGTTGTCCGCTCTTGCTACGGGATGCATGGGTTTGTTGGCCTCTGGGCTTTTGTCAGCATTCTTGCTTTGGCGTTTCAATGCAAACTACCACTACCCTAGACGGAAGAATCGAACGACTGCATTGATCAATATGGTTTGCAGATAGCCATTAGCACTTTCAACGTCTTCAGCGATGTAGTCATCGTCGCGATCCCATTCTATGTGGTGCATAGACTCAACATGGCTATCGAAAAGCGTTTGGTTGTCAGTGGGCTTTTCGCATGCAGGATTATGTTTGTATTCCTCAATCCAATCCCAAAACGACCTCGTCCTTATATTGCTTTCACCAGTCACTGACAGAAAGGAAAACATATAGCACACCAGCTTTCGCAATTGCAAGCCTCGTCTCGATGGAAAACTATTACCGATCTTCGCCTCCGGACCGGCCATGGTATGCCGTCACACCAGCTATCTGGACACAGATAATGATCAACACCTCTGTGGTGACCGCCTGCATTCCATCGCTAAAGCCAATCCTCACCGATTTTGGCTCGGGTCTCACTGGCGTGACTATCTCCGGCCCGTTTGAGCTGACGCACTCGGGGAGGAAGCAAGGCACAGGTACGGCAAATGTTAAGAGCACTTCTTCCAGTGGCAGCGGCCTGGCTTGAAAGCTGGGTATTTCCCACAAATTCAGTCGCAGCATGAATACATCGAACGGTCCGAGGGCCTGGAGACGTAGCAAGGGTCAATCGGGCGACTTTTCGAAATTAACATATCCATTCGGACATGGCAGAACTGCCAATACAATTAGCAAGGGAAAAGGCGGAGGAGGGGAGAGTAGTGATAGTGTCAAGGGGTTTGCGAATGACATTATTGTGCATACCCTTGACTACAATGTGGAATTTGATGATGGAGGCTCTGAACTGAGCGAGGGACGTTTCAAAAGGGCCCGGGATAGGGCTTAGTATAAATACCGATATGTTAGGCATATGAATATTGGCTTGCTACAGAATAGCTGAGCTGAGGCCTTCAGATCCGATGAGAGACCTTCCCCCCTCTTTTCTCTCCTTTTTCGTAACCGTCTTTTTTTTCGGCATTCCCCTCTCCACACAATCTCCACGGCGCTGTACCTTGGACCGTAACCGCACTCTTCTTGAAGCTGGAGAGTTTTGTCCAGAAATTTGCGGCTCCTGTAAACCAGGTGATAGGTCTTAAATTCAATCATTCGAAAGAAACGAACCACTGGATCAAGCTGTAAGTCCCAACCCTTTGAAACTGACCATGTGGGACCTTTCCGTATATACCCTCTATGATGATCTGATGATTTCCAGGAGGCAGATGCAGATATATGGAGTAGATCTATCTCGCCTTATGACCCGACTGTTTCACAGGCAAAGGTTGCAGTGTCAATAATGAAGCAACAAAGATTAGTAGATATCTGAGGCTCCATTATTCCATGAAAAAATCAGTGATATATCATAGCAGCGAACTAAGCTAGAATATTAATTCCTTTCGCTCTGCGGGGAAGTCTGTCCGTAATATCTCTCTATCAAAAGATAGATAAAGTTGTGGGTGGCTGGGATTCAGCTTATCGATTTAAGTAGGCGTTTAGCAGGGTAAAGAGTACAGAACGAGCATAGAGCGTGAGCGAAATTTGTAGATAAGTTGGCAACGGAAATAGAATGCAACAGCAACCTGAGAAAAGGAGATATGGGAAATATGGGAGGGCTTGGGAACAAAGTCGTAAGAGAACATATTGCAGTTACCGAATCATCACTTAATGAAGAGGACAGAAAGTAGGAAAATAACAATAGGAAGGACGAATGATTGTTCTAATAACAGTCACCGCTGAGTACAGCCAAAATTACAGAGAAGCATGAAAGGGTTGAAAAATCGAGGAGCAGGCACAAAATAATAGATTAATCCATCGCGGGTGGGCTCTTGGGCAGATGGGCTTAATACCATGCATGAAATAAAGCAGAAGAGAAAATAACAAAAACATAGATTCAGGAGCGGGGTAAATTTCTTTTGCTGCAACTGCTATGGCAGAAAAGAAAGGAGGCCTTTCATATCACAACAAAAACATAAAGTCATTGCACATTCCCCGCCGGGACCACAAGCGAGAAGACCATGGCCTTGGAATGACGGGCCAGTGGAATAAGAATGTAAGCAGGCGATAGTCGGATAGGAGATGCGGTGAGGGGAGGAGGATCCAAGTGATGCCGGCGGGGGTATATGCATGGGGGATTCGAGGCGAGGAACCGGGCATAGTACAGCATCTTGGTGCAGAAATGACAGATATCTAACCAAAGGCTCCCTATAGATAACCCACGCTCGATATGGTTAGGGAAGAACGGTCAAAAATAAACCATAACCGGTCAAGGTACCATGTGGCAGCGGGCTTCTACCACTGCCGGACCTGTAGATGCGGTCGGTGTCCATTACACCAGTCCATCGTACAGAGACAGGGCGCTGACAATAGTTTCGTCTCTCTTGCTGCCCTCTTTGAACTCCGCGAGATCCAGGCTTCCGTTCTCGTCTTTGTCCATCATCCGGAAAATCTTTCGAACGCGCTTCTCGGGTGTATCTTCGTCTTCGGGTAGTTTGACCATTGAACCGACCTAAAACATGAAAACCAGCCGTTAATGTGTGTAAATGACGTTATGCAGCATATAAGAGAGCGCACCATCTTGTATATTGCCTCGACAATAGCCAACATTTCCTCGTATGAGATCTTGCCATCGCCATCTATGTCGTATAGCTGAAAAGCCCAGTCCAGTTTATCTTCCATTCTTCCTCTCGAGGTGATCGACAAGGCGCAAATGAACTCTTTGAAATCAATCATGCCGCTGTTATCAGAATCAAAAACTCTAAAAACATAATTTGCGAAAGACGACGGGTCGCCAAAGGGAAAGAATTGCCGGTAGATCTTTTGAAATTCCTCCTTCGTTAGGGTGCCTGAGGGGCAGTCCTTTAGAAAACCTACATTGAGTTGTCGCATATGTCAGCGTCTGTTTCCATCAAGAATTCCTTATTGCGCATCGTCTATCGGTCGACGACTATGAAAAATGAGTACCTTTGTACCACTGCTGTAGTTCCTTTTTATCAAAATGGGTCGCCTTCTGAAGTTCGTCCAACTGCGAAGGGGAAAGCTTCGATTGTCTATGATAGTAATAGAAAAGCGGTTAGTATTTGTACGATACTAGCGACCTGTTTTCTGTGATAAAAGAATTCCTAGCCGTCACTATAACAGCATGCAGGCGGCCCCCAACCGCACTCCGAGGCCAGCACCGGCCTAATCGGCGCGATTTAACAATGTACTGGCTAACAGCAAGCATCCTGCTAATGACGCAAATGCGTCTAGAATGACCGTAGAGGAGACGTATTGTGCAAAAGGCCAGAACAAGCCTAGGTGTCCTGCATCAAACCGGGATAGGGGGTATGGACAAAGACGGGACAGGCTATACTGAAACGTAGAAGAGGGACTCACGATTTCCCCATGGTTGCAAATGCCGATATAAACAGAAAAAGAATCGACTGCTGGTCTTTATTTTATACCTAGTGCATGGGAGACAAGCCAAATACAGCGGAATGTATGTCGCGATCTTGCAGGGGCTAAGGCGGGGTAGATCGCGATGACGGGCAGCGAATGGGATGGCGTGAAATGCGGGGAGACTCTAGCAGGTGGAAGAGACGCGTAAACGTCGCGAAGTCGATGGATACGGGTGAAGTAACGTAGTAGCTGGCAGACGGCTAGAGAAGATGGAGGAGATGGCGGTTGCAAGAGAGGAGAGGATGGAGTGAAGTTGGCTGATGACGGTCTAGAAGGAATGCGGCAGACATGACGGAGATGCGGCTCTGTCCAACGGAGGGGGCATGTCCCAATCGGGGAAGGTTAGGGCTGGGCGCCGCCTGAAGGGGGAATGGCTAGGGCTAGGGCTAATTGGCTACTTTGGGCCATCCCGAGCCCTAATTCATTTATTTTGAGGTATTTATCATCGTCGCTCGGTCCAACCACGGAGTTTTCCTCAACAATAATTCCATGGTGATACTTGTTGCGTACGAGGCTGTAACTGTGTGCTACCTCCTTGACGCATTTCCTCTCACTAACTCCTGCTGCTGCATGGATTGCGGTGTCGGGGCCAAAATTGTGGACCAGACTGGTCGGCGCTCACTCGTCCGCCTGATCCAACTTCTCGGGCCACTTCACCCGACACGACCTCCTCTTGTTGGTGTCTATTATGTATGCACTGTTCTGAACTTCTGATTCGACTAGCTAGATTGACAGCGCCTGACAGTAAGGGTCGCCGTTAATCCGAGAATAAGGCCAGAATAGGGCCGTTTGTAACGCTGACATCAAGGTAAAGTGCGTAAATAGCATGTCTTCTCAACGTTTATTCGAAAAACCTTGAAGCTCTTTTTTTCCAATATTCGAATCTCATCGAATCTATATTTATCTGTTGTCCCATAGTTTGGGGATCCTCCCACGGCCTACCCGCGAAATATGCCGCTTTTAGTTCAAGCGCTAATAATAGATTGGGAAGGGTGATGAAATCTTTACTAAAATTTTAGTGATAAAGCGATGTTCGAATAAGGTATTCCATGAATAGAGTTAACTTATAATCCTAATAATAGTGAGACTTTCTGCTCCCAACATGGGTGATTATAAAGCAAAATTATTCTTTCAATCAAGCTGTTGTGAGGGAATATATCCAGCATCGATATGTGTACAGTGAAATATACCTCCATAGTCTGTAAGATGGGGGTAGTGTTGTTTTTTTCGCGGGTCGGGTCCAAAAAAAGGCCCTGGTGCCCGAAACAACGGGTCTGCGGGTTTAACTAACTGAGCCCGTTAGGCCCGCAACGGGTTTTTGAGAGCACCTGCGGCGCCTAGCGTGCTTAACTGGCTTAACTAGGCTTAGTTAAGCCCCTAGAGGCCCCTATAAGCGCGGGCATGCTTTTTTTCCGGGTCGGGTCGGGTTTGGGGGCTCAGATGCCCGAAATAATAGGGCTTACGGGCCTGGGCTTTAATTAAGAACCCGCCCAAACGGGTTTTTTCGCGGGTCGGGTCAGTGACCCGGCGGGTTCAGTGGTTCGGGTTAACAACACTAGATCAGGCTGAGTTAGCTCATATAGTGGCAACAATACAATAATCAAAAATAAAGATTAAAAAGATGAGGTTAGACAAAAGAATTAAAGAAAAACAAGACTAGGTTAGACATTGAACAACAGAATATCACTGATAATGATAAGATTGTTGGTTTGATAGCGTCCGCGCAGAGGACACAAGACAAATGTGTGAGCATCAAGAAAAAGTGCATAAGTCACATATGGCCAAAGTACAGAAATCCTTATGTGAGGATGACATAGTAAATCAAGGATGAGAACTCAATGAATTCAATTCTATCTCTCATACTAGCTAAAATGAAGAAAAAAGAGAAGAAAAGAGATACAGAATAAGATGTAAACAAATAACAAAGAAAACCAACACTTCAGAGGCAGAAGTTGACGATAACAAGAAGGAGCCAGGATGGTGAGAAGGAAGGTGAGGATAGGAAAGATTAGTCATCCTAAGTTTTCCTTCTGTTTAGCCTCACCATCTTATGTCTCCTGTTTCCCCTATTTCCCCTATTTCCCCTATTGCCCCTATTTCCCCTATTTCCCCTATTTCCCCTATTTCCCTATTTCCCTATTTCCCTATTTCCCCAGGCTAAATAAAGATTTAGTTGGTATTGGGCCGATGCCAACAAGAAATCGAAGTCCTCACTTTTTGCACACCTCCTAAGTGACCTCAATCTGCAACCACTTCCTTTTTGTGCACCTCCTTAGTAACCTCAACCTGCGACCCTCTTAGATGCTTGCAGTATGTTAGCTAATAGGCAACCGTCTTGCCTATTCGTTGCCGGACAAGGAACGCAGTTCGTCTAGGTTTCCAGGAATATATAAGCGTCAGAAAATTTCCAGCAATTTACCATCACCCTTTCAATTCAAAATCCAAGTGACCTACGAACCAAAATGCCAGTGAAAACGCCAGTGAAAACACCTGTATAACCCCCCTTCTCTTGCAAATCTAAAAATTATTAGCAATGAACGACTAAATATTTTGCTTCTAGATAAGTCCAATCGGCAAACCTGCGCGCAAAGATGAATTGCCCAAAGTGCAAGAAAGGAAATGTGTCTGGTGCGGACACATGCGAGTATTGCGGAGCAGAACTCCCCAAGGTCGTTTGATTGTACGCTTTTATATAAAAATTGATGTTCAATTTCTCGTTCCATATTACAGAACCGTACCGACAACTAACCGGGGTAATAGGCTCATTTGCTTTTCCGAGATCCTCCCAAATAGGTCAGGAAATGGTTTGGATTAGCCTGGATCTGGGTTTAATATTTTTCAGTTAGCATGGAAGGATCATCATTTCTGTCCTCGCGCAACCGACTATCGGGGGACCACTTATAAATGCACTCTTTGCCACATGTATTTAGGACCTATCGTGGGCTCTTTCATAATCAATCTCTTAATTCTTTCTGTTGAAGCTTGGTTATAACTTGTATTCAATTTCCCTTAACTATGTGTTGCCTTCTATGTAGTTGGCTCCTCGTTCAATCTAGGCCGGACTTCATTGCACATCTTCAGAGCTATATCCCCGGCTCGTCCCGCAGGACGGGGAAATGCCTCAAAAGACTGATCAGTAGAGAATATTCACTTCCTAGGTCGAGCACGTCTCCACTCCATGTACCAGCCTGAAGCCTGAGGATACCCTCTATTCTCAAGCTCCATCCTGAGCCGCTTTCTCCACTCGAATTCTTCGATTCCAGCGATGGAAGGGGAAAAGTTGAGACCGGGCGCAATCGACGGCTTTGTTGCAATCCAGAAGCGAGGATAGAAACCAGCAGCCTCCCAATCAAGAATTCCCGTGATAGATCCATCTTCGGACACCATAATATTTCCCGGGCCAAGATCTGCATGGTATAGATAAAAAGCCTTTCCAATTTCGGGACACAGATTGGAGCCTGGGATAGTAAAATATTTTAAACTCTCAGTTGATGTGAGAGGTCCCAGGAAGCCATCTTTTGCGACTGCAAGGAACCTTTCAGGCAAGGGATTTCCAGATACACCCTGAAGCTTTGCTGAAGTCTTCAAAGCAAGTAGGTCACATATACTTGCAACTTTCCTGAGGACCAAGTCACGCTGCAAGAAGGAAAATGACAACCATGCATCTCTCAATGTCAGACCTTGGACTCTCTTGAGGATCAAGAATGTCCGATCTTCATCAATCCAGGAATAAATAACTTCCGGCAACGGGACTTGAGGCACGTGTTCCCTAACAAATGCGATTGTCTCGCTCTCAAGCCCCATGCTAGGATGCCAGGATTTGACTTTGCAAAAGGCACTTTTGCCAATAGCCCACACAGCAGAGGAGCTGCCACCCTCATGTACCAGATAGACTTCCTTGGAAACATGGTCTTGAGACTCAGGTGCTGCACTATCTGCTGACATTTCCCGCAAAATATACGAGCATTCTCCATCACTCCAAGCCGCAAGGACACCTGCTGGCGGAGTCTGCGTTTCAATCTGTTCGCATTCACGTTCAATTCGTTCGCATTCAATTCGCGATCCGAGGCGCCATCGGTTCGGGGAAGGCTGTAGAACTGATCGATTGACTGGTGGCATCATCTTTTTGTGAGGAAAAAGCCTTCAGTACAAGCGAAAGACGAGGGCAAATAGTATAAGTTGTGTAGCAAGATACCCTGGTGTCTTTTAAGGGCTGGACACGAGTCACCTGGCACCCCAGCTCACAGACAATAAAGCGCTTACCTCAGCTAAGTCACACCAAATTGTGACTGGCTGAATCTCACAAGGTCACGTGCTTATTGGCAGAGCGGTCTGCGGCCGCGGAACATCCGTAGCGCCGGCAGAATATTGGCCGATTCGTAAATGCGGCAAGCGATTTATCAAATTGATCGGTAGCCGTCATTGCCATTACCAAGGCGTTGCTTCTCGTCCATCTGTTCAGCTCGTCCAGCCTTGTTAGGAGGAGAAATGGATGAAGAAAATTCCATGTCCCTACTGCGGGAGTCAGATAAGAAAAGATGACATGTCAAAACACTGTGGATCAACTCAAAAATCAGCTTCGCTGCCTGGCTTACAAGGTCTTTATCAGAAAGTCCACTAATCAGGAAGGTTCAACTGTCATTGTACTCGTCTTCTAGTAAAATCAGTCGAATTTCGATTTGCGTCTCCCTCCCGGTTCGGGATGTCGGTTTCGTTGGACAAGTTCCAATCCAAAAGAATACTGAGATGACTGCTGTACAAGCTTTCTCCTTGACGACGGACCAAAGCAACATGTAGGCACTCAGGGCCAAGCTTTCCTGAGTCCTTGTACTGTTCCAAGACCTGCTTCTCCAGCTCTTCGAGAGTTGTAATAGGTTGTCCGTTCTTATAGCAGTTCTCAACTACTTTCGACAAAGAAGGAAACACATCGAAGAAACCGGATGTTTTGCATTCCTCGACATTTTCAATAAGTCGTTGAAGTTGTCTGATCCTCGACACTACAATCTCACCCTCTACGATCCATCCTACGACTGAATGCTCCCAACTATTTCATAAAAAGAAAGACTTCGAAGAGCACCTTTCTATAGTACACAAATGTGAAAAGACTACGGTTGAAGCTGTGGTGACAGCAAGCGTGATTGGGAGAAATGGCCGGCGTCAGACATGGTGTGGGTTTTGCCGCAAGCTTGTCCCGCTGCAAAAGGAGGGTCAGCTGGCCTGGGAGGAACATTTTGACCATATTGATAAGCACTATCAAAGTGGACAAGTTATTGGTAATTGGTTTTTGCCGACTGGCCATAAAACTGTTGGGGAAACAAGAGATGGATGAATATTTAACCAATTTTTCTACCCTATCTCTCAGTTGCTTTTATTTCACTTTGCTTATGCCAGTCTTTTCTGCCATTATTTTTTCTGGGCTCTGTCTTCTCGGTTCTTTTTATTACATCCTATCTATGCCAGTATTCCATTGTTTCACACAATACAGAAATAGAGTAATTGTGACGGCCCGGTACAACCTTGTCCCGTGGGATCCCCTGATGTATATAATGCTCTTAGGCAACCCCCTCTTCCTCTTCTTTTCTTCTTTCTCTAGCTTTAGATTCTCGTACATTAGGCTTAATAGGATTCCTTATTCTAGTTCGATGCCTAGCCGTCACAATAATGATTGCTTTTAGTGGCTTGGCTTCCACTAACGGAGCATCTCTGTAACCCTCTTCAAAATCTAAATGAAATTTGCCTAAGCAAGAACAAACAGGGGATATTATTATTATTATTATTATTATTATTATTAATCAAGTTTAACGTCCATATCCAGCCTTAGGCTATGACAGACACAAGGTCAATTAGGCATTCAGAGAGCTTATAGAGGCTTAGACCTCTATAAGCCTCTCTTAATCACCTCTAACAGGGCTCAAACAGAAGCTAATCAGCGCATATTCCTCGCCCCAAGCCGCTTGAATGCGCAGGGCGTTTTGGGGGTGGCTGAGGCCTACCCCCTCCTCATGATCAAACACATCTGGGCCTTATCTGCCAGTGGCAGA
>PDNB01000342.1:0-15655 GCA_002573585.1 Helicocarpus griseus UAMH5409
AATTTTTCCATTATCTGATGTTTTTTATTTTCACCAAAAAAAAAAAAAAAAAAAAAAAAAAAAAAGAAGGCAATTACCCTTGTTCTAGCCGCATATCCAGCGAGTCAGAGTGAGTTGAGTTTCTGTGTCCTATCGAGATGATTATATTAATTGATGAAGAATTCAAGTTCGGTTGGCTTTCTCTAAATATAGAGACGGCGCTGGAGTCTGGTCGATCATGGTCCTTGCGTCCTGTGGTTCAAGTGGAGTCGGAGAATTTAAAACCTCTTGGCAGGAACGTTTGGACCCGTCAAGTTGAAGACGAGACCGGGTCCGACGGGTCGAGGCGCCCGCGTCCTTAAAATAATGGGGAAGACATTCGTTTGCTGTCAGAAGTGTCATCCTGGAATTCGCGATAATATTAAATACGTAAAGGTAGCGAATACGGCCATAGATGGATAGCCCAGACAAATTCTGGTTTCAGTTTCATGGGAGGATATCTTCTTGTAAAGGCGTTCCAGAACTCCTTATGAAGCAATTCAACTGATACTAAGAGTGCGATCTGCAAATGTAGCGGGCCCCTTGGGTAGCGTCACCAGACACGGGATGTAGATAGCCGCAGGAGGAATAGTGAGATGGGTCGGGACGGTGGTGATACCAACAGCATATCTCCTTTACAAGAAGTACTCGGCCTTTTGTAAGGCAGAGTCAGAAGGTGGATTCCTGATGTCGTGTTTTTGAGGATTGGACTGAGAGCTGGTATAATAGAAGGTAGCATAGCCTAGGGATGGGGTTGATACGGACGGCAATTTCAACGATTAAAAACAGAATAATGGATTAAAAGCGAGCACGGCAATGATTGGCGACAGCCTAGACCATGTTCGACGAGTTCCACTGAATTCTATATAATGCTATGAGGATGTGAACTGGTTTCAGCTCCTGGCGGGGAGGTAATCTTGAATAATAGTAGTGTCCAAACTCAACGCATTATTCGCAGAGAAAATAGAATTAGAGTGCGCTTCCTGGAAGTTCTCTTCGAAGACGTAGTACTTAGAACTTAGGAATACTGAGAATTGGCTAGGTAGAGTGAGGAAGATGTTGAGAGATGTTGAGAGACGCTGACAGACGTCGAGATAGAAAGGAAGGAGGCAGGAGGCATGCCACGTGACATCCCCGTCGCGCTTCCCCTTCCAATTTAGCGTGGACAGCGGAACCAGCGACGCTAACCCGTTCGGGGGCTGATGTGCCGAATCGGGCAGCTCCCCCCTGCAGCCCGCAAACAAAATAATAATAATAATACAATCTCAAGAGAGACACCGTCTTTCTTCTCTCCTGTTGTCTGTCATTCTCAGGTCTCTGTCTCTCTCTCTCTTCGCAAGACTGTCCTTCTCCCTAACGAGTGCTCTCTCCTTGGGCCAATTGATCACAGGTACAGTACTCCGTCCGTTGCTATGTTTATCATTTCCATTCCGCCTGGCACAGGCCGATCATTTGATACACGTAACAACGCCATCCCTAACTTCTCTTGGACAGGTCGCCGTACACAACGTATATATACACCTCGATTGCGACTCTTCGAGCATCATGTCGGAAGCTGAGAAACCTACCCAGCCAGCTGCTGCTGCCGCTGAAGCCCCTGGCGCGGAGAAGGCCCCCGAGCAGCCCCCCAAGGAACTACCCGTAGACGACAAGGCTCCAAAGGATGATAAAGATAAACAGGCCGAAAAGCCTGCTACCGATACCCCAGCTCCTGCTGCAACTCCAGCTCCCGCTCAAGCCCAAGCTCCCGATGTAGATGCCATTGAGGTCCAGAATGACAGCACGCCAAACACCAAGAAAGAAGAGCAGGCCTCTGAAAACAAGGCTCCCGAAGCCCCAGCTGACACGCGCCCTGAGTATCTAAAAAAGAACCCAGCTCTTAGCCAACTCTTCGAGAAGCTCGCCTCCATCACTGAAAAGACTGGCCCCAACGAGATGTGGGGTGTCACCCTCAAGGATTCCGCTGACGTGCCAACCGTCAATGTTTTGATCAAGTTCCTGCGCGCAAACGAGGGAAATGTCCGACTTGCTGAGGAACAGCTGATAAAAGCCTTGGAATGGCGCAAAAAGATGGACCCCTTGACTTTGGCTGAAAAGACCTCTTACAGCTCTGACAAGTTCAAGGGACTTGGCTATGTCGCAAACTACAAGGACCCCAAGGAAGGAGATGTCGTCTTCACCTGGAACATTTATGGAGCCGTCAAGAACATTGACAATACTTTTGGCGACATCAATGAGTAGGTTTTGTCATCTCGTTACTAAATTCGGAATCCCCAACTGATTCGCTCCCCAGGTTCATCAAGTGGAGAGTTGCATTGATGGAGATGGCGGTTAAGGACTTGAAGCTCAACGAGGCCACTTCCGTAATTGATTACTATGGGGAGGACCCATACCAGATGGTTCAGGTCCATGACTACCAGAACGTCAGCTTCCTCCGTCTGAACCCCACCATCAAAGCCGCCACCAAACAAATCATTGAGGTGTTCAGCACTGCCTACCCAGAGCTATTGAGCGAAAAGTTCTTCGTCAACGTCCCAACTGTCATGGGTTGGGTGTTCACTGCGCTGAAGGTGTTCCTTAGCAAGAACACTCTTAAGAAGTTCCATCCCATCTCCAATGGCGCGAACCTTGCTCGTGAATTCAAGTTCGCCGACGAGCTCCCCAAGTCATACGGCGGCAAGGCCGCTGACCTGCAGGAGAGTGCTCGGACTGTGGCCCTAAAGGATGATGCTCCTGAGCCTTCTCCAGCCTCAGAAGCCGCCGCAGCCCCCGCTGCTGATACCAATGGAGCTGCTAAGGAAGCAACAGAGATTCCCGCAGAAGCTCCTAAATCAGCTGAAGATGCAAAGCCGGCCGAAGCCCCAACCGCTGCTTCTGAACCCGAGAAACCAGCCGCGCCTGCTGCAACTGAAGCTCCCGCAGCCAAATAGTTTGGGTGACCTTAGACCTTTATCTTCGTTTGTTCAGATTGCTGTTTTTTTCCTTGAGTGGTGGCAAGGTAAGTCAGCCCACCCCTGTATACTCTTGATTTATTCTAACCCGTCCGAAGTGTCCATAGGCATAATTAATATTCTGGATCTGTAGCGTTTGGCAAGCGTACGTCTTCAGACCTGCATTCTTTATCTGGTATGACTTATGGAGCTTGGGCCAAAAAAGATGGCGGTTTTAGTGCTTGATAGCGTATGGTTTTCTTGATACCTGGAGGTTGCGCCCTCTACGATTGACTTAGTGCGAGTAGATGAGATCTCTGTTTCCCCCCCTTTTTTTCCCCATGATACCAAACCAATAGCTGTTTCAACTCTTATACAGATTTACCCCTTTAATGCCAGTGCTTTCTGTGATATTGAGCTTTTGTCCGCTAGACTCGTAAGATGTGAGAATCCTTTTTATTTTTAAGCCATGAGATAGAAATACCTTTCCTCCCAATAACCTAGACCAGTTCCAAGGGGATGGAGGAAATGAAGGTCTTGCGTAGATGTTATTAGGTGGAAGCTCCCCTGTTTGGCGGAGTATAAAATCCGGCGGCCCATTTGTGCCACAAGCGCATCTCGGCCAAACCAACCTCAGAGCTCCACCACGCAGTGTATCTCAGGTAGAGCTATCAATAGGCAATGAGTGCAACTATCTTCACTTACCGCGCGTGTTGAAGCTCACAGCTATTATTTGCAGCTGGCTGCTATATAGAGGCACGTATACTGAACCACATTTATTAGAGTGCTGCCATCCCAGGATGCGCAACTGCCTTAACCCCGCCTTGATTCTACTACATCCTAGCGCCGCTACCCATCTCCGCGCCGCAAATACCCAGGCTCCTTAGACGGCTTGCGCTTGCGTATACGAGATTCTAATCGAGAGAGCTATAATATACAACGGATTGTTTGTACTCTGAAACCTTTCCCGCCCAGGTCTCGAGCTCTACAGACCGCCGCAGGCAATCGGAACCCTCCGCACCCTACAAACCTGCGCTTTCTACCACAGACCCCATACCACATCTCCCTCCCCTTTCGTCTATCCCAAAAGCAAAATGTCCGTCTGGAACCCCGAAAACATCCGCGACGTTGCCGAATCCGTCGGCATCGGCAGCCTCAACGACGAAGTGACCGAAAACCTCGCCCGCGATGTTGAATACCGTATCTCACAGGTGCTCGAGGAGGCACTCAAGTTTATGCGCCATGCAAAACGCACAGTTCTCACCACACAAGACGTGTCTCACGCGCTAAGAGTGCTGGATGTCGAGCCGCTGTATGGGTATGAGTCGACGAGGCCGTTGAGGTTTGGCGAGGCGACGCTGGGGCCTGGCCAGCCGCTGTTTTATGTCGAGGATGATGAGGTGGATTTTGAAAAGTTGATTAATGCGCCGTTGCCGAGGGTGCCGAGGGAGGTTACGTTTACGGGTATGTTACGATATTTTTTGGGGTTGTTGCGTGGGATTGTTATGTGTGGAGAAGTTTAAGCTGATTTCATTCTTGTTTCAATATAGCACATTGGTTAGCCGTTGAAGGTGTCCAGCCCACGATACCACAGAACCCTACAGCAGCCGACTCACGGAATCTAGAGCTTGCATCTAAGGGACCGAATGCGAATGCCAACTTGGCTGCAATGAGCGGAAACGAGAACGTCTCCGTCAAGCCATTGGTCAAGCACATCTTGTCGAAGGAGCTACAGCTCTACTTTGAAAAAGTCTGCACTGCATTCTTGGACGAGATGAACGAGGAATACCGGCTCTCCGCCTTCTCCAGTCTCAAGGAGGACCCAGGCCTGCACCAGCTGGTCCCCTATTTTGTCCAATTCATCTCCGAAAAGGTCACGCATAGCCTCAAGGACCTTTTCGTGTTGACGCAGGTCATGCACATGACCGAGGCGCTGATACAGAACAAGACACTCTACGTAGATCCATACGTAAGTACAATCACCACCCTTATGATCTCCAAAAGCTATATTCTAATCGAAAATAGGTCCCCTCCCTCATCCCCCCTGTTCTAACCTGTCTAATCGGCCGCCAACTCGGCGCCACCACCACCACCACTGCAGCTACAGCTACCACCCACCCCACCGACCCGCTCGACCACTTCGCCCTCCGCGACCTCTCCGCCTCTCTAATAAGCATGATAGCACGCAAATACTCACACTCCTCCCACACCCTCCGCCCCCGCCTCGCGCGCACTTTCCTAAAAAACTTCCTGGACCCAGGCAAACCGCTCGGCACGCACTACGGTGCCATCATCGGCCTGCAATCCATCGGCGGCGCGGATGTGGTGCGCGAGCTCGTCGTGCCGAATCTGAGCACGTATGAGGTTGTGCTGAAGGATGCGATGGCGGATGAGGCGGGCGGTGGGATCAGGAAGGCGGAGGCGGAGAGGGTGCTCAGGGTGATTTTGGCGGTTGTGGGGACGTTGGTGGATGAGGGGGAGAGGGGGGTGAATGGGGTTGGGTCTGGGGAGGGGGGTGCGATGAAGAATGGGGTTTTGATGGAGGAGGGGAAGAAGGGGGAGTTGGCGGGGAGGTTGGTGGGGAGGGTTGGGGAGGTTGTTGCGCAGAGGCTTCTGGAGGGAGGGGAGGAGGGGGTTAGGGTTGCGATGGCGCTGTTGAGGTGAGGGGTCCTTTTTTTTATATATTTTTTGTACATTTTAGCTCTCTCTCTTTTTTTTGTTGGCCGGCTGAGGTCTTGCGAAACGGGATATGGAGTTTTGATTTTTCTTTATATTTCTCAATTACCCCCCCCTGAGGCTTTGTTGCCTTGCGTGTTTCTTTTTATCTTGGTTGGGCAGGTTATCGGAAAGCCAGGCACGGCGTTGAATAAAACAAAATATGAATTCATTTTGTCTCTTGTATCGCTCCATCCTTTGCCTTTGGCCTTGTGCTGCGCATGTCAAGAATAATAAGGCTCTTTGTACGCCTGTAGTTACTAGGTACCTCTCCCCTACCCTTTGATATCCCTCCCCATAATCCTATGAGATGCAGAAGATAACCAGCGTCTCTTGGAGGAAACTCCGCGCCGCTCCGCGCCCCTCCAAGCATCCCCAGGCAAGCCCCGTTGATTTATTTAGCTGAACCTCAAGCAATGTTTCTAAAAATACCTATCTTTCAATATCTTTGCTCAAGCCCCCTCTACATCACCCAGAATATCCTCCTTCTTTCTTTATTGGTCAGGACGTTTCTTATAGCCACTGGAGGAGTGAGACCTGAGGACTAACTTTTGTTAGAGCAGTGGGGTATGGACGAGGTGTGGTTACACGAAGAGACAAAGCAGGGATGTTCTTTTTTGCTTGTTTCTTCCTTCTGCAATTTTATGTCGAGGTAACTTTTCCATCAGCCCCAATCGAAGTAATCCTCGTTGTTAGTTTTTCTTTTATTCTTTTCCTTGCAGACTTTTCGAGATAGTGTTTTGGCGGAAAATTGGGATGATGGCTAACTGCGTATCAATCCGGACTGACATGGAGAAGATATTTCAGAAATTTGAGCACAGAATGGCTGGCCCGATTCTGAACATGGTGTGCCTGCATATGCATATTTTGAAGCTCAATATAGGGGCATCTAGGCGAGCAGGTTCCCTAAAAAATGAAATAGTTATTCCTGAAGATTCAATTTTTCTTCTTCTCTTCTCCCATCTTCTTTTCCCTTCGTTTCTTCTTCCTGTAGAAATAACTCTGACGCGAAGTAAGTAACTTATGCAATGCCCAAAAATTGTGACCTGCAGTAGCTAAGGAAGCGGTCAGGGCTACCCCCGGGCTTAGCTAGCCACACTATCAACTGTGGCTAGGACGGAGTTCGGGACAGACATGGATCTCATTGGCAGAGGATGCTTTCGATGTGCAGGATTTTTTCTTCGATTCCTCCACATTGAGGAGATTGATGCGAAGGAGAGGCGAAAAGTGAGACACCATGGAGACTGTCAAAATAATGGGAGAGCTGCGTAAATCCAGAACGTGGAGGGTGTGCTGGGCGTCCAATCTGAAATAATAATAATAATAATAATAATAATTATAGTAATAAGGCTAAGGATATATCTGATATTTGTTTATATATGTTTATATCCAGCCAGCCCTAACAATGACATCAGCCGGGATCAACGTTAGTCCGGGGTAGCACACACACCGCACTGCTTCTGCGTATGTTCTTCCTTCGACACCACAAAACACTCTCAAAACAACAAATAGGATTGATCATTTCTCTTCAAAGTTCTCGATCTGCTGGAGTTGGACCCGCCGTATTTTCAGTCCAGTCAAGTGGTCTACTGCCCGAAGCGGTTTGGTGTGGTTAGAGAGAGTCAAAAAAACCCGACATTCCCAATTCTCCATCCCACTTCAAAGTTTGTTGCCCTTTGAACAACTCAACTCAATTCCTCTCTCTCTCTCTCTTCTCGTCTCTGTCTTCTCGTTTACCTCCTCCCCATACAAGAGAGTCAGCTCTTGGTATAGCAGACCTGCTGCTATTTATTCCGGTAAGCAACTTATTTCAATTTACATCTTCTCTTGCGTTGTTCAATTCTTCAGCAACCCCTGTCATTTTCCCTTTCCCTCGGGCTTCGCTGTATACCGACCACTATCAAATTCCATCTTCCCCCACCTCAGTCAACCACCGCTTGTCATACACACAGTAACCACAATTACTACACTTCATTTTATTATTTATTCCTCACATGATCTTTTATTTTATTCCCTCTCTTACTCAGTTGATCTCATATTAAACCACTTCTCACCATTTATACAGCTCTAGGACGGTTGTTTTTACCTCCGAAATCCACACACGACTCTTTTTATATACCCCTCCAAGCACGAGCAGTTCGCCATATAACCACCAACCAGAAAAGAGCTGTTCCAAGCCGGTCTCCATGCTCTAAAGGTGCAAATGAGCAGTCAATTCTGACTCACTGAGGAAAAGTACCATTTTCCCTCCATGAGCCGTAAGGACCTCCTACGCTTCCTATCCAAGCCTGCAAAGTAAGTCCATCTGCTCCTCCTCTCTATTGCCACCTTGTCTACGTTACACACCATTTTCTCTCCTGTTTAGGATATATAGCCTGGTGCTCATCTTAAATCCCTTTTCTTCCCGCATGCCTCTCTAACATTAAACATCGAAATCCAGGCCACGATAACGCGTCTTCAAACCTTCTCGAACGAAATCCAACCCCTTTATTTTGTCTGTATATCTATAAGCAGATATCCTCGTCTGCTAGACCCGATACTTTTGCGGGTATCGGTATCTTGCCAGTGCGGGGGTAATTCCAGATAGCCACAATTCCCCATCTCAGAGCTTTCTTCATCCCCCTCTCCGCCAGACCCCCATAACCCCTCCCCGGGGCACGTATCATCCTATATCGGCTGTCATTTTGCTGGCATAGGTGCCAGCTATCGTACGCCTTCCCAAGAATTCGGGCCTTCTCTATCTCAGACGGACACCGCATTGTTCGTCTGGGTGGAAGATAGTGCTTCATAAGAGTCTTGCTCATCCCAAGGTCTTGCGCACAACGAGTCTTCTGTCAAAACTGGATCCGTGTAACAGTCTAAGCTATGGTCAACATTGAGATCCCCAAGAACTATACGGCTTCACCTTCCTCATTCGTGGGGAAGTCGTCGTTGACTATCAACCATGAGGCTACCTTGGATCTCGATTCGAGCACTGCCTTTGAAGGTTTGTTCCATTATCCACAAAATTTAGTACGTGGTTCTTACTGACACATTATAAAATAGGACCTGAAAAGCTTCTAGAGGTATGGTTTGGTCCGTCTCCTGAGGATCTTCTTGGGTCAACCGAACCCACGGGGCTCAAAGCCGTTCCAGTCGAGACATGGAAGGACATGCTTGACCTCGTCAACTGCAAGGTTTTGTCTATCATCGAGTCCGATGATGTGGATGCTTACCTGCTCTCCGAATCCAGCATGTTCGTGTTCCCTCACAAACTTATTCTCAAGACATGTGGGACCACTACTCTGCTCTCCGGATTGCCCCGCATCCTCGAGATTGCTGCCATGCACGGTGGCTTTCCCAAGAACACTGCGCCGGCCTCTCGTGGAATCGCGATTGCAGCTGCTCCGTATCGCGTCTTCTATAGCAGGAAGAACTTTCTGTTCCCTGATCGTCAGCGAGGTCCCCATCGCAGCTGGAGAGATGAGGTCAAAACAATGGACGAGCTGTTCCTTGGTGGCAGCGCATACATGATTGGCAAAATGAACGGAGAACACTGGTATCTTTACCTGACTGAGCCTTATACCGTGTTGACCCCGCCATCTACGCCAGGCAACGACACCCCTACCAAGGTCCTCGATTTCCCCGACGCTGCGAAGGCAGCAGCGGACTCGGGCAAGGAAGACGAAACCGACGAGACTCTCGAAATACTGATGACTGACCTGGACGAGGAGAATGCAAAGCAATTCTACCTCGACCATGCGAGTGCGGTCGCAGAAGGCCGTCATCGGTTACAAAAGGAGAGCAAGGAAGAGCATCTAGACGTGTTCAGCAACACTTCTGACAACAGTGATTTGGATTCGGACATGGAACAGTCATTGCCCCCGGAACTGACCACCGAGGGACACGGCTTGGGAACCGTGGTGTCTGAATCGTGCGGTCTGTCTGATGTCTACCCCACTACTGAGTACCCAGGGGCCCGCGTCGACGCCTACCTGTTCACCCCATGCGGCTTTTCCGCCAACGGCGTCGTCCCCGCTCCCGACGGCAAGTCCGGCACCCACTACTTCACCGTGCACGTAACCCCAGAACCTCACTGCTCCTATGCTTCTTTCGAAACCAACGTCCCCCAGCTACAGAGCGGCCGCCCGACCGCCGAAATCGTCGACCATGTCGTGGACATATTCAAACCGGGCCGCTTCAGCGTGACGCTTTTTGAGGCTAAGAAGCCAAACGCAGATCTTGTTGAGGCGAGCGAAGGTCTCAAGCACAATGCGGCTGTTCGTAATGTCAAGATGGAGAAGATTCCCGGATACCGTCGTGTTGATCGCATCGTGCACGACCTGGATGGGTACGATCTCGTTTTCAGATACTATGAGCGCAATGACTGGAGAGGGGGAGCACCGCGGATTGGAGAGCATGCTTTTTAATCTTTCTAATTTGACGGATACTTTTGCTGCTTCAATTGTGTACCTTTTTCTTTACTTTGTTTCTTTCGTCTGTCGTTACTTTGAGCACCTTGATTTGGTTTTGATTTCTTTGAAATATCCCTTTCGAGCTCTTGCTTTTTGATCTGCTCTCTTCAATATGTTATGCGCAAGTTTTAGTATTTACGCACTTGCTACTACTATTTATTGCCTTCCAAAACCCCTGCTGTTTTGTGTTTCGAATCTTTTTTCGGGTGATGTTATAGTTTTCTGCCAGAATTTTACTGTTGTCTAGCTTATTGAGTTTTGGTCTTAATGATATCGATGCTTGATGTTGTTTTGTGTTATTCACTTGAGAAGTAATTGAGAAGTACTTTAATCAAATTGAGGCTTTTGGAGCTTTTGGTAAGAGTAGCTCTGTGTCCCTAGATTTACAATAGGTTTCTTCTAGGAACATTCTGTTCAGTTTTTATAAAGACGACCTTACTATGGATAGTGATATGCTGAAGCTAGAAGTTTTATCAACTTCAAATTAACAGATGTAATCTAAATTAAAGTGAATGTTAATGTCCTATATGTAGCATCCAGTCATTCTTTATTATTGACAAACAATTAAGAGCGGTATTGGTATACTCCTGCCAGGTGAATTCGATATCACGTGATCAAAGCATCATCGCGGGTCTCTAATCTTTCTCCAGGAAGCCATCAATCAATCAACGAGCTATCGACATCAACAATACATTCAGCTTCCTCAAATCAGCGCCGCCGCCGGTTGCTGAAATTACCAACACGCCATCGCATTATCTCCGCTAATATTCCATATCGAAAAGCTAAAATCAGGAGCGTCATCTGACTACGAAACAACATCCTCCGTACATCCATACAATATACGCCGTACCCAAGCCCCCAATCACGGCGGCCATCCGCCTCACCTCACACACATCCACACTCTCATCCTCAACTTAACCCTCCTTAACCAGCTTCCTCTAAATCAGTCCATACACGATGTCTCTCTCCCCGCCACCAGCCCCCCTCTCTCTCCCGCAACCCTCATCAAACCTAAAAAAGCGCCCGTCCACCACCACCATAACCGCCGGCGGACCCTCCGCAACAAAAAAACCACGCACCCACCACCCGCTCCGCCAAACCTCCTTTCCCGCTTCGAACGACTCTGATCCGCGCGTGTATAGCGCTGCTAGTGTAAAGTCTGAAGCTGATGGGGCGGGGAGTGTGACGGGGAGCTTTACGGGGAGTTTTGGGGGTGGGAGTCTTGATGGGAGGATGGGTAGGGGGAGGAAGAAGGGGAAGAAGGCAGGTAAGGAGAGAGAGGGGACGGGGAGTGTTAGAGGGGGGGATGAAGCGGGGGTAGGCGGGGAGAAGGGGCCTGTTGAAGACGGAGTTGGGGAGGAAGAGGGGGATGAAGGGGACGAGGGGGATTTGTTGGAGGGCATTGAGGATGTGGAGGGGGAGATGGATGGCGCTGCGAGGGAGAGGGAGGCGGAGGCGGAGAGGAAGAATCTTGCGTATGTTCTTTTTCCTCTTTCTCTCTATTTTTTACTTTCTTTCTTACCTGTTCAAAGAACTTTTTCTTTTGTGTTTAAAGTAGGGGAGTTCAATTTGCTAACTGGGAGTTTCCCTCTTTTATAACAGTATCTTGATTGACGCCTTCACTCCCGCCCAATCTTCCCGCTACGACTTCTTCAAACGAGCCAAGCTCAACAAGCCCACGGTGCGCAAGATCGTCAACCAGACCCTGTCCCAGTCCGTGCCACCGAATGTTATTACTACTATCAGCGGTTATACCAAGGTGTTTGTGGGAGAGTTGGTGGAGAAGGCCCGCACGGTGCAGGAGGAGTGGGCGGAGGCTGCGGATCGGGCGGCGTATGAGGAGTATGAGGCTGCGTTGGCGAGGGAGGAAGAAGAAGAGGAGGCACGCATTCAGGCCCAAGCCGAGGCGCAGTCGCAGGCACGAGCGAAAGCTGAAGCGGAGACCAAGGCGAAAGAGGAAGCAGATGCGAAGGCGTCGATGCAGTCGAGTGCCACGAGCAACACGGTATCAGATGCGCAGACAAGGACGTTCGAGTCGGGCACTACGGCGGAGACGGGGCCGTCATCAGTCAAGACGGAACCGAAGGAGAACGGGAACATGAATGGCGTCGCTGCTGTTGCTGTCAAGAACGAGCCGTCGCCCGTCAACGGCGTTAATGGGCATGCTGCTGGACTTTCTCAATCGAGTGCTACCATCCCGCCCTCATCGCAGTCGCAGTCGCAGACACAGTTGCAGCCAGAACCACAAGTCCATACCCCAAACCAATCCTTCACCTCTACGATCCCCAACTCATCCTCCACCTCGCCGCAACAAACACAAGCAAAAACCAAGCAAAAGCCACCCTTCAAACTGCCCCCAAACCCGCACCGCGGCCAGCTTCTCCCCGCCCACCTGCGCGAGGCGCTTAGACGGTATAAGCTTGATGGAGAGGGTGGTGGAGTGGGCTTTGGCGGGCTGAGTATGGGCGGGATGGGGGTTAAGGGGGCGTTCTCGTGTGGGGTAAGAGGGGTAGGGGGGAGGAGATTGTTTCGGTAGACGTTGGACTTTGTCTTTACTTTGGTATGCTATGATTGGGGCAATTTGGGTGTTTTGCTTCATTGCGGTTATTGGGCGGACTGGGTCTGGTTTTTTGTTCGCATGGATGTTTGGAGTTTTAACCGGAGTCTCGCTTCTGGGTTCTGTTACCTCTGAGGGCGTTTTATAGATGCTGATGCTAGCTAGGATGGATTGGGATGGGTTGCGTTGGGATGCATTTGCTACCACCTATTGCTACATAATATCATACTTCTTCTGGTGGGGATTCATTATTCCATCCCCTATCCCTTTCTGGAATCACTTTTGGAGCGGTTAATGTTCGACTCGTTTATTACAAGAGCGTGCACGACACCAGAAGATTCAGGTGCATGTACACGTACGCCTAACTCGGGAGATAAGAGATACTTTTCATATCGTTTCCCCACGGAACTGCCATACAACTAAGCTTGTCCATATTGTTCGCTGCTTGATTTCCGTAGTGTCTCGTAGCTCCGAGCGTCTCGCTTTGTCATAGTCTCGGGTTGTCCAGATGTACATGTACCATCCGATTTGACGGGGGAGAGAGAGATGGAAGGTCACTTGGAATCTCTTAGATCTGAATGCAGATCAATGAAAGGGGCAGCCCCGTACGGTTTTCATTATTTATGCGAGAGAAGAATAGCTCGTTATTTAATTATCGATGATATATGAAAGAAACAGTCAATCATCATGCTGTCTTGAGTTCCAATTTTGATTTGTCCCAATCTATTGCATGGCTTTTTCTTTGTACAGTATACCAGGAGATTCTTTCTGTGTATACATACAAGTCAACAGTCAACGTCTATCTAAACAGGGTTTGCCTTTGATAACACGGGTAAAGTATGCGCCGGGGATTGATAACCAGCGCATTTGACCGGTAACATCGTGGAAACTGGTAAAGCGGATGGGAGGACGGCCGGGGAAGACTGGAAGACGGGAAGGGTGAGTGAAAAAAAGGCCAGATACACGGGTCAAAACATGGATAACAATGCAATACAATGCGTTGATAAAGGAGTTGGGAAAGGAATGAAAGAAATATGAAAGTAGGAAAGCTGGCCCAAATATCAAGGGGGAAAAGATAGGAAAAAAGGAAAAGCCCATACCCCACGCCATTTCTTTAGGATAAAATTACAGTACATGACAGAAAATACAAGGGGAAGTAAAAGGTCCCGGGGGGGGGGGGGGGGAAGAAGGAGAAAAAGGGGTAAAGTGTCTAACTGCCGCTGCGCCTCCCCTCTGGTCTCACACCCATATCTCCATTTATAAACCCTCCTCCCTCCTCCTCCTCTTCTCCTCCATCTTCTTCCGCCTGATCTCCATAGCCTTCATCTTATTCCGCTTCTCCCGCTCCAGCGCAAGCTCCTCCCTCCGCAAGTTCTCATACTCAGCTGCTCTCTCCAGCTCTTTCTTGCTGAATCGAACCTTGGGCGTGCCATCGGCGTATGTCTCGGGCTTGTCGGCACCATTCCTCTTCTTCTCCGCGTAGTCCACCATTTTCTGGCGGGTGTTTTTGACCTGATCCTGGAAACTACCAAGGGCGCGATCGACGAAGGAGACCTTTGACGGCTGCTGCACCTCGGACTCGGCCTGAGATCCGGCATCCGGGTTCTTCTTGACGTCGATAATGCGCGCTTGTTTGGATAGGGAAGCATCGGGCCCGCCGGGAGGGGATGGGTCGGGCAACGGGTCCATGCCGAGCATTGCACGGCATCTAGGGTTTGCGAAGACGGCGCTTTGCGCTCCCGCTAAGACTGAGGAGGTGGCGAAGAACAACTGGACGATAGCTGGAAACCATGCAGTGGCTATAGTTGACACTATTGGGAATCCAACCAACACGGCACGGCTGCTCATCATTGCTTGGTGATTGCTTGGGGGGGCAATTTTGGCTCCCATCTGGTGTATTCATTATGGTTAGAATATATAATGTAGAGTTGCGGGCGGAAGAATACAAAGGCGGTTAAAGTGCCGTTCAAAATGGGTACGGGAAAGAACAAACGTACCTTCACCGTCTGATACATTATCAAGCCCGTAGCGACAGGGAGGATAAAGTATGGATCACGGGATGTGAAATCATATATCCAGAGGAAGCTTTCTGCATCCAAGCCAGGCACAGGAAGTGTGGCCATTCCCCGCAGGACTCTGAAGGCGCCATAGCCTAGAGGGATCTGTACCATAGGCCAGAATATATGCGACGCTTTGATACCATTTTCCTCGTTAATAATTTTCCTCTGTTGCGACGCACGTTGAAGACCCAGTGAGTCGCCTGTTGCAGAAGCATTTCTCATTTGCTCCAAAAGAGGCTCTGTTAGATGCTTCACTTTTTGCGTCCTGAGAGTGGCATTGTTCGCACGAATGGCGGGCTTAAAAAGGCCGAAACGTATCAAAGCCGCAAGAGCTATCGCAGCACCCCACCATGGAAGACCACCATAGATATGCATTATTTCCAATACACTTTCTGTCATTGCTGAGGGACCCCAGCCATAATCCAAACCGATCGCTTTTAGATAGCCTAGCTTTTCGGGAATCTGGGATATGTCCACGGTGGAAAGGTCTGCGGGGGAAAGAGAATCGATCGCATCAACACCACTGCTGCTGCTGGGCGTCGATTTATTAAAGGCATCCCAAGATGCGGCGGCGGCGGGATCAGTGACGGGGTTTGTTGAGGTTGAATTGAAACGGGCGGATAGTCCGGCGGATTGAAGGAAGATAGGGCTCCATGACGATGTCCGCGTAGGTCCGGAGGTATTATGTGTAGGTATCCGCGGCCGTAATTGAAAGGATTTGTTTGCTGTGACCGTCGAGAGCTAAAGACAAATTAGCAATCAGTGACTCAATGTCGCAATTGCATATGAAAATGCAGCTCTGGGGGGGGGGGGGGGGGGGGTGGTGGTCATGGTGGGGATCTCTGGTCAGGTCCATGGAACTTCCATGACAACCGCGAAAACGACCGGATACGGGGGCCCACGGTTTGACGCCTGCCTTGA
>PDNB01000343.1:0-14716 GCA_002573585.1 Helicocarpus griseus UAMH5409
AAAAAAAAAAAAAAAAAAAAAAAAAAAAAAAAAAGAAAAAAGAAAAAGAAAAGCGTTCCCAAATGCCTTAGTACCGCAAAGATCTCCGCCCTTTTTTTGAAAAAAAATAGCAACGCCTGCCAAAAGAAACCCAGTCATGGAAGTAGACCCCCCGGAGCATAGGGAAAAAGACATGAAAGTCGAAGAAAGGAAAATAGGGGAAAAGCCATCCACACAACGTTTTCCTACAACGCAACTACCGAAACGTAAACGACTTCCCCTCAATCTCCTTCTTCGCCTTGCGCATTCCCTGTGGCGCATCCATCGCCTTGGCATACGGGTTAAACTGCCGCTTCTGCTTCTGCTTCTGCCCACCGCGATATCCCTTATCTTTATTATTATTCTCCACGGGGTTCGCGTGAAGAACGGATTCAGCATTGCCATAGTCAAACGGCTCGAAGTCGGCAGAATCCCCCTTGTTACTGCTAGCTTGCAGGCCAGATGATGCCCCCTTTTCCTTCTTGTCCTTGCAACGCCTCTTCGCTTTGTTCTCGGTGTTCTCGGAGTTTGTCGTGTTGGAGCCGGATCCGGTATCATCTGCCGCGACTTCTTTGGCCGCTGTGACGGTCGTTGTCGTTGTTGTTTCTGCGGAGGGATCGCTGCCTGCTACTTCGTCTGTTGAAGGGCTTATTTTTCGTTTCTTGGGAGCTCCGAATTGCTTTATTGTGAACACTTCGTTTGTCGGAGGAGGCTTAGCGGCTGTGGGCTCAGGTGCGGTAGGCTGGGATGCAGCAGGCTCTTCCTTTATGGGACGTTCTGTTACTTTGGCCGACATAAAGGGTACGGGAAGAGAGAGTAAAAACGCTTCTGCGGTTGCTGCCAAGGCATCAGATACAGGGACTGGTGGATGGGGCTGTTGTTCGAGAGTAGAGCCCCAAAACTGCGACACTTCAGCCCTAGCGGCAGGCACAAGTCGAGTCTCCGTTTCAGCTTGGGGTGGTGGCACGGGTGTTGCAGGTTTGGATTCGTCCGTGGTTTGCTTGTATGGAAAAAGCACATCTCGAAGCTCTGGGCCCGTTGCACCAGCAATCTTGGCCTCCTTGATAACCTGGATCAATTCTAGAACGCGCGCACTGACGAAAGTAGAGACAGGGGAGACGGTTCGAAACAAAGAGGCCGGCTCTAGTGGCATTGCGTGCGCAACCTTGAAGAGAGATGACTTTGAGAGGACGTATTGTGCGCCCTCATCTTCAGACCGCGCAACTTCATCTCGCCACTGATGGACCGCTCTAAACACAGCAAACTGTTCTTTGCTAAAAAGATTGGAACTGCGCACTAGCATGTCGGCCCAACCACCACTCCCTTGACCCGTCTCTGCGTCGTAAACAGGACGTTCATATCGCTGTAAAGCTTCTTGTTTGGACTTTTCAAGGACGTAATCTACTAGGTTGCCGTCCGGAGTCGAATTTTCCAAAAGCTCGTTCCGCATACAGTCGTAGATATATAGGAGAAAGTGTGTATCAGACCGTGCATAGTCAAACATCCCAGGCAGAAGCGGTCGCAATCTCCAATCGGCCATCTGATATTTCTTCTGCGCCTCGAAGTTGACGAATTTCTCGAGAAGGTACTTTAGATTTTTCTTTGGATAATTCAGCGCATCTGCAGCATGGAATGTATCGAAGAGGCCGACGATATAAAGACCGAGGTCACGCTGCAGCCATATGATGTCCATAGTTGAACCGTGAAGCACCTTCAGAATTTTGGGGTCTGCAAACACCTCGTTTAGAACTTGTAATTCCTCCCGCCACGGCCTTAACGTATCAACCACCCAATCCTTATTGCGGGTACTGATTTGCATGAGGCAAACGATACCGTGGTAGGAATGCGCGTCATGATGCTCCAAATCTATGGCTATTTCTGTTGCCTTTTTGAGTTCCGCAAGCATAGAATGGACACCTTCTAGGGTATCGACAAAGGTAGCTTTCGTGGTATCAAAGGGTTTAGGTTCGACGGGAGCGGAAATGGAGTATGCGGAAAGAGGATATGTGCAATTGCGGATTTCGGTCTCGTAAGGATGTTTGTAGCTAAAACGAGTGATTCCCATTAGTATACACAACCATCTACACACAATTCGGGATCGGAGCCAACTCACTACACATTGCCATTGGGGTCAGCTTCACCGACGCTTGCGGACAGCGGGGTTATGGCATGGGGTTTCGAGCGGAGCAACGGTTTGAAAGGTGAGGTATCTTGGTTATTCGGAGGGGAATTGAACAAAAGCTGAGGCTTGGAGACCTTGGATGAACCGAAATCATATGCTTTGGGGAAATGAGTAGTAGCGCCTCCTTTGCTGAGTAGCGCTGCTCGTTCTTCTTGCGAAGGGCTCAGTTTTTTTATTATGCCCGTAAACTCGTCCAGGCAAGCGTCGGCTTTTTCCAACAGCTGGTCAATGACATCGACAACGCCCCTCCAGTTTTCCTCCACTTCGTCCTCATTGTGTAGTTCGGGGACCTCCAAGTCAGATCCGGACGTGGCAATTTTCAAGATGGAATTGGTCAAATTGAGGAGACGCGCGCTTTGTTCGTCGACGGACTCGGCTATGTCTTTACTGAAAGAGCGGTGAAAATTCAAATCTTCTGAAGAAACCAGCCCGGCGGATTTGGTGGAATTGATAAGGGCGGCTTTAACTTGCTCCTCGAATGGAGCGAAATCCGTTGCAATATCCATGATTGGGAACACTGCAACCAGGCGGTTTTCGGAAGCTAAACAATTGCAGTACGCATCGAAGGGAATAGAATGGACGCAAAGGCGAAAGTGGGGAAACCAGAAGCTGCTATTATTACGGACAAACGCGAAATATCAAGACGGATTAAAAAGAACTGCCCAAAAAAGAAAAGTTGAAGCCGAACAAAGTTTCAACACAAGCAAAATGCCGGAGAAAGAATGATCCGATGACAGCTGCCTGAAGCCGTTAGTGTAGGAACAGAGCAGTGACTCCAACCTGATTTCCAAGATCAATCTCAAAGGCTTCTATGCTCTGGATATCTTGACATCTGTGAATAGATTCTCTCTGGACTCACCTATACTACTTTCCTCAACTACCTGCAGATCAAACTCTCCTCACTCAGCTGTCAAGCTATCGTTCTCTTCCTAGCACAAAATGTCAGCCTCTCTAGCTCCCGAATGCAACCAAGTCAAAGAGTATGTGCAAAAGGGCCCTCCACAATTCATATACGCTTAAAGCTAACTATGTCTCAAGCAAATACGAAACGTGCTTTCTTAAATGGTATAGCGAGAGTATGATCTCCCAACCACCCTTGTGCAAGCTCCACGACATACGTATCTAACGTCCTATCAGAGTACCTGCGCGGCGTCACGACAGACAAGGACTGCGCCAAGGTCTTCGAGGAGTACCAGAAGTGTCTAGCGGTATGACAGTTCTCCGGTTTCTTCTCCCGTTTAGGCTTTGACACTGACCAGCCGTAGAAAACCCTAAAGGAACGCGGACTGGACGCAATGGTGGAGGAAGCGCGCAATAGCAATAAGGAAAGCGACGCGGAGTTTTTGAAAAGGGGTAACTGTATGTCTGGGAGCTATTGACCCCTGACTGCAACATACCGCTGATTCTTATAATAGAACCTGCGTGAGCTGTTTCTTGAAAGATCTTTGTTTAACAGAGGGGCAAGGAATTGATGAGGAGGCGGTAATGGAGTCAGGAGGAGGAAGAACGAGTCATCATGTATAACAAGCAACAGAAGATGGGCAACGAAAGGGGGGTGATCGATTCCGATATTGCGAGTAGGGGGTGGAAACGACAGGGAAAGAAGAAACTGGAATATCAACCAGTTCTAGCAGCACACCAAGCTGTGGAAACCACCAGGCCGGAAAGAAAAGCATTGAGGACTAGCAGCTGAGCACAGCAGGGCTCCAGCACTAGTAGCAGTCCAGGGAACTGGGCAGCAAGATTGAAAAGACGTCTCTTACCTCGATCTCCGAATGCCACAGGCGCTGGTCTGGGAATTCGGACAAGACCAACAGTGCTTTTCGGACAATATCCCGCTCTTTTGGGTCCTCGTAATCCACTTTATAGTGCCGGTAATCGTCGATGATGTCCGAGATCCGTCTCTTATCTGGAGCGACGCGTCTACCTGGCTTCAAGCCCTTGTTATATCTCGATTCAAGGTCTTTGCTCTTGGCGTGGTTGAACCTCTTGTTGAATTCGGCTTCGATCTCCTTCCAATTTAGGCGCGTACCGAGGCGGAGGGCCACGATAAAGATGTCCTCTTCAGGAGTCCACTTGCCGTGCATCTTGTATCCTTGGTATAGGTGATGTGGTTGTGTGATCGTTGGGAGATGGTTACGAGATGGTTAGGAGAGTGGATGAATGTTGGCGTTGAAGTAACAAAATGAGCTCTCGGAAGAAAGAGAAAAGAGGCACACAAAGGATTCTGAGGAGCTAATTTATGTCCTCACTGCGCTGGACTCTGCAGAGACCACAACAGCAAAAGAGCTTTAGGCACACTGCTGGATATTCACCAGGGCGACAATGTTGTCATTCATCATGACATGCCCCCAGGTGAAAGGACAACGGTTGGAGTAGAAAGGCTGTTTATATACAGTAAAAACCCATTCATCCCTACTGTGTCTATTCTGACATCTTTTTCTCCCATACAATTATCGAGCCAGTGAAACCTTCCCGCTACTGGAAGGATCCCATTTTTAGTCCTCTATCAAGCTCCTGTTCACTCTGGACCACTATTCCAGCCTGCTACCACACGTCAATAATGGGGTTCGGGAATTGTTCACGGCCAGTGCAGGATCTTTGTCTATGGCCCCCGATGTCCAACGGTCTTGAAGTGAGCAGAAGAAGCCTGAGAGAGCCTGGTCTTGTTTCGTGGGCAGAGCTGCTTTGGTTCATTTCCAGCCTCCCCTGGCGATAGCAAACCAGCCCAGTATCTTCGCTCTGAGGTCTCAATCAGGTCAAAATTTCTTTGCCCGCTAGCCGGTTTAACTATCATTACCGTGTCCAGCTCCAGCCCCATTTTTAGCGGCAGTTTGTGATGGCACGAAGCGCCAGCGACCAGGACGGACGACGGTGGCAATAATGTGCTATGTATAGTATCATTTTGCGCACTATACTACAATGGACGCCGTGCCACTTTATTGCTTTGCTGGCTTCCATTCCACGCGCAGATGGTTACCCCCTGGCAGACTCAGATTAGAAGTGGATGGCTGAATCCAATGACGGCCGAAAACCGGTCTCGCGAGCATCATATGTGTCCCTGGGAACTATCAAACCCCCAGCCATCTAACTTGCGGGTCCTTGTCAGTAATAATATATGATTCTCAGCGGGCAAATGGAGTCATATCGGCTTATATTCTCTCCGCCTGCACCTAGCGTTCGGCTCCCTTGGTCATGTTTTCTTCACCATTAACATTAGGGCCGTCACCGGCGTGGTTTGAGGAATCCCCGCAGTTCAGTGCCGTTATTAGCTGTCTGTCGTGTGCCCAGGAGGAAGAGGCGTGTTTTCAGCCGGCGTGAAACTGCACATCCAATAACATATCATCCAGCTAGTTGTGCTTGTTCCCTGCTTATATTGGTGGACGGGGCATGAGATATTTAGGTGCGATAGATTCCATTCGGATTTTTGTATTATTAGTAACTTCATCATGGGCGGAACACGATTTTACAATGCGATAGATACCATAAAGAACTTGTACATTGTATGAATCGAGCCTATTTGAGCTTTTTCTCCATTAGTCGACGATTGTCTAATTACATTATTTATATACTTTTTGATGTTTTGACCCCGCGGGCTTTGTTCATTTCGATTCCCCGTTATTTTTCTGCAGCCGATTTTCACTTCGGCCGTGAAACATATATCGAAGTTATCAACTCGGGACTACAAGATATACCATTTAGATCTAGACACCACAAGCATACGTATATCATTATGTGTATTCAATTTTTTATTACCGTTACATGTTCGTGTATATATAATTAATAATTTTATATCCCAATTTCCAACCAAAAGCCGCCTGATACGCTAAATAATACACGGAGACAATAGAAGATTTCTAACATCTCCATCTCCATCTTCTTGTACTGTACCCAAGCTATCTCCCAACTACACTAAACTCTACGACCGATGCCCCCTCCTCCGATCATAAGGAAACCCGTTCAGAATCTTCGGCACAGGCGCCATAACATTCGCTGTCCGCGTCTTCTTCTCAGTCAGCCGCGACCAGACTTCCGCGATCCCTACGCGCTGCGCTGGCAGCATGCTATACTGCAAGCTGTACATGTTGCGGCGGTGGATGGGGGGCACGAAGCGCCCTGTCACGAGACAAAGAATTACGTTCGGGGCGAGGTAGTGTTTGCGCAGCCGGTGGCCGAGTTGGAAGTACTGACCGAACATTTGGCGGAGGGAGAGAGGGATGGACTGGTTTGTTTTGAGGAAAGGATTAGAAGGGGTAAAAAAGGGGAAGGGTATGGGAGATGTAGGTACCTGGAGATGAATGTGGGAGGTGGAGGTTGTGGGCATTTCGTCTGCCGATGATGTTGAGGGTGCTTGGGGGGCTTTTCGGAGGGAGAAGTGGATGCCGCCTGCACAGGGAAAGGGTGTTAGTTTTAGATGCCCGATAATAATGGTTTAGGGATACAGGCAACCCACCTGGTAAACGCCCCGGATCCTTCACGCGCAGCATCACCGCGAAGAGCGGGAAGTGATTCAAAAAAGCAAGACAAGTATCCAGAGTCGCCTTGAGGGATATTATAATCATACGGGCAGAAGCAAAGGTTAGATAAAATACAATTATGGTGGGCAGCAAAAAGAAGAGAAGGGTAAACAAGATTGTGCCCAAGAGCAGTTGGTCGAGGTCATAGTCGCAGGAATCTATTCGATTGCGAAGAACGTTTCGCTTTTTGCCGCGGAAAAGATGGAAAAGGGATATTATGATGGTGAGTTGCCAATTGAAAATGCGGGCGGACGCGATGTAGAAGGAATAGATATGGACGGTTAAGATTGAGAGAAGGTCAGAGAACATGGCCATGGACATGCTGGCACCGGCAAAGCCGGAGCATCCAATCATGTAGATTACATGCCGAAGAAAAGGCCGAAGACTTGCGAGAGCACCTGGAGAAATTTAGCATACGGAAAATAGATATACGAGAGAACGGCAGGTTGAACATACTGGCCCAATGCTCGATGACCCACAGGAACAAATCTCCCATAAAAACAGCCAATTCATTGTTTAGCTTTAGACCTGCAGGCCAGCCCATAAGCCAAGATATTGTCCGTTGTAAACCCTCAACCGTCCACCAAGAGAGGATCGAATTGATTTCAGACGCTACCCAATCCGCGTTATCAATGATATATGAACCAAGAGCAATCCCAATGATAACATCATTAGCCACTAGCCAAAGACTGTTATAAAATCGTATGTAGTCTGGATGGCTGTTTGTCACGCTTTCCCAGTCATCTTTCCGTTTGCGCAATGTTAAGTACTGAATCGGCCAGTAACAGAATTGCTGGAGTCGAATATCAATCTGTTGAGCTGTAGCAGATATATCCTTCAGCGCAGCAGCATCTGGGCGAGCGCGCCATTCGAGGACTCTCAATACGGCCTCTGCCACCACTCGATGGGTGATGAGCGCAGCGATGAACCCCTTGGTAATAATTGGATAAATCCACACCAGGAACACGTATGACAAGGCCATGTAGAACAGGTCCCATGCGGTACTCGCAGATTCGACCACGCGCTCACCGACGCTCAAGCTGCGCTTTGGTCGAGCCCCAATCAAGCCCACATTCTTGACGAGAAGCTTCTCCATCTCGAAAGAGCAATTGACCTGGTTGATAATCGCCGGAAGAATTTGTTCCTTTGGCGAAGGCACATGCTTGACCACAGTATGCAATTTCAACTTCTCAACAAGTTTCCGGGTTTGCGCCTTTGCCTTGATCTCTGCTTCGTCAAAACCGTCCAAAACTTCTTCGGTATTTTCTAAACTTGATGGTTTATCTTCCAAAACTAAAGATATCGGCCGTAACGACATATACTGCATGCGGGTGGGGTGGGGACGGTTGAATGTGACAATCTGAATAGATAGCTTTGTCTCAGGAGGACAGAAGATCCGTGGAACTTTCGAAGAAGGCTTCCATGTGATGTATATATGAGAAGGACTGAATGCCGTTGGCAGCTCCGTGGGATTCGTTGAGCCCAAAACGTGCATCGCACTCTTTCCGCAAAGGGCCATTATCCGGGGTATCGGATGGGGACTATTGCGAAACAGTATGCCCGTTCGCAGCGCATTATCGACATTCCGTGCCTGAAAGAGAATAGAAAAAGCCGTCAGAGGCTGCGCGCATATAAGTTACAAGTAATTTGAACGTACCTCCACATGCTCAAATACCGTAAGTACAAACAAATCAAATTCAGAATTCCTCCAACCCACGATCACACCAGGCGACGTGGACTTCGGTATGTCATTTGGCCAAAACACTCGCAGCAATCCATCACTGAGCATCTTATCATTCTCCCTTCTATTAAAACGAGCCCCGACGTCGCAACTGTTCCCGCGCCGATATTCCGTGGCTCACCGCGCGAGGATGCTACGTAATTTGTGAGCAGAAGAACTTTCACCGGAGGAAAAGCGACTGGGAGGATTTTTACCGAATTGATCTCTCGTGCCACAATGAGATTGATCGGGATGATAAAAAGGAAGTAAAAGATGGAAAGAACAATAAAGCCCTTTGCCGCGCGTGTCTGAAAATAAAATTTATCAGTAAGCACCGGGAGCCTCAAGCGATTGTTGGTTCTCTTTTTATAGCGATTGGGAAGTCCGCAAACGTACGACCACGCCGTGATCCCAGGCGAATATGGCCAACTCGTACAACCGGGTAACTAGATCCCACCTCGCAGTGATGTAGCCCGCTACGAATATGCCAAGCGCGAGGACTGAGAAAGGGTGCATTAATTAAGATCTATCGTTCGGGCATGCTGGGGAAGAAAAAGAAGGTGAGGAGGATTTCAAGACAAAAACAATTGCCTTGATTCGCGGCCGGGGAGTTGAATTCTGTGGAAAGCTTGAACGAAGCGCCGCTGCGGAATTTGAAATAAGTCGATTGGTGTCACAACAGATCGAGGATTTGTAGGGAGAGATTAGAGGAACAAGATCTTTAAACGTATGTCGGACAATGATACATGCAGCAGGTGAGGTTGGAATGCGAGTGTCACGTGATATCTAAATTGCGGCCGGAGTGCCAATAGGGGTCAAGATGTTTGGTGCTTAGTATTGTAGTTGGTAAATGAACTAATATTAAGATTCTATTGATTGAGTTGAGGTGACATGACTCCCCATAACTCCTATATATCTTCTGACAAATCGTCTAAATTTCGCAACGCCATATCCCAGGATAAAAAATCCGAAAGAAAGGGGTAATTAGAAAGAAATAAACCGCATGCTCCCAATTAAAGAGCGTTTATACCCTGGAACACCTTGCTTTCCCGAAGCTTGTCGTCTGCTTGTACGAGATCCTGCATCATCTTCCTCTTCTCCTCCATAGTCAGATTCTCATTGCCCGGTGCTTCTATTTCGGCTTTCCATTTCAGGAGCATAGATTTTAGCAAGGCACTCCCTTCCGCAACCTCCTCCGTAGAGTATCCATCCAGGCTAGCCGACTTTTGCTGATTGTCAGCAGTACTCGACGTGAAATCCTCTAGTTCCTCCGCCTTTTGCCGTGCCATATTGACCACCTTCTCAGGGAAGCGCACAAGCTCGGCCACGTGGATGCCAAACGACTGGTCACAGACACCTGGCTCAACCCGATATAGAAGGGTAACCTCTCGTTTCTTCTTGTCTGCACCGCCATCCTGTTTGCCCTCTGTCCCATCACCGATAAAGGCGACAACGTGAAGATTCTTCACCGAATTGGGATAGCGCTCTTGAAGGGCGGTCAATTCGTGGAAATGCGTAGCGAATAGTGCAAAGCACCTAATTTCCGTGACTATGTGTTCGGATATGGCCCAGGCGAGGCCAAATCCATCATACGTGCTTGTTCCGCGGCCCAATTCGTCAATGATAATCAAAGACTCTGAAGTCGCTGACTTCAGAATATTGGCAGTTTCCAGCATCTCCGCCATGAACGTCGAGACCCCCTTCAGTTGCGAATCGCTGGCACCCACACGAGCAAGGATGGAGTCAAAAATAGTGAGTTCAGCTTCGGAGCATGGTACAAAGCAACCTGTTTGCGCCAGGAGAGCGATCACGCCGATTTGGCGAATGTAGGTGGACTTACCGCCCATGTTGGGGCCGGTGATAATGAGGAACGATGACTCGTTGCGTAATAGGGAGACATCGTTGGTGATGAAGGAGATGTCGTCTTGCATTTCCATGCATGGGTGACGAGCTTCTTTCAAAACCGTATTTCCCGTTCCTCGGGGATGTATCTTTGGTCTAACGTATGCCGTGGGCGCGTGAACAGATACGTGGGCAAAGCTAACAATCACATCGAGGTGTGCTAGGACGCTGGCTAGTTGTTCCAGCAAGGGGCAATAAGAGGCGGCGACGTTTACTACTTCCTGAACTAGACCAGTCTGAGTTCGGTTATAATTTGACGAAAGCTGGTCGTGTTCTCGTCTCAGAGATAGCATTGTTGATGTTGTGAAGTATACGCCGTTCTTCTGAGTTGAGCACTCCTGGTATTCGCGCTTATTGCGAATGCAGCCCGCCTCCTAAATATACAAATTAGCACTCAATGATAATCAAAGACGCCATCTGGATAGAGCTTACGTTTCGTGTCAACCGGAAGCACCACCCATGGACTCGATGATTTTCCAAAAATAGTTTCTTGTCGATGTCCTGATTTAGGTCTTTTCCCACCATCTTATGTTCGACGTCCATGTCGTGTTTCAGCTTGTCGAGCTTCTTCCTGATAATGCGGAGACTGTCATCGAACTCGGGTTTGATTACGAACTCATGATTATCCAACGCGTCTAGATCGACGGTTGTCTCTACCATCTCCGCAAGCTTGCTAAAGCTATCCGAAAGACCGCGCAGCTTGTTAGTGTACTCTGTCTCAAGAGGTTCTTGATATTGCTCATCCATGACCCCTTCAAGTGTGTTGACAAAACCGGGCAGTCTGATCACGACTTGGTAGACCCGTACCACATCCTCTAGATTAGCCATGTTGCGTTGGAACCGTTTCGCTAGACGGTAGAGATCTGGTATAGATCGTAGATGGTCCTCCTGCATTGTCTGTCGCAGCTCTGTATCTACCACGAAGGCTTCCACCAATTGCTGGCGCTTCTCAATATCCTCATGGTTCATTAGCGGCTGTTTCAACCATTGGGCTAACAATCGGCTTCCGACTGGAGTTTTGCAGTGGTTTAGCAACCCATATAGGCTCATGTTCTTCGCCCCATCTCGTGGACCAGGCATCAAGTTCAACGCTCTAAGTGCAGACGCATCTAGCTTCATGTATTGCGACAAGTCGTGCTGGTAGAGTTGATACTGGCCGAAATTCGAGGCGTCGGACATGGCTCCGAGGTACTTGATCAGAGCTGCGGCAGATCCCATCGCCAACTTCAAATCTGTTTGCGGAAGCGTCCCAGCTGCCCTTTCATCTCTCAATAACCTCGAAAGGTCTTGCTCAATATCCTTCGTCCCAAAATCAGCCATTGGACGCTGCGAAATCGCAATTCCGCAACTGTCCAGAATAGACCGCAGTTTCCCTAGCTCAACATCCTTTTTCTGCGTTTCCGCCATAATCAAACACTCCTTGACCCCCAGCTGAATAACCAGCGACTCAAAATTGGAGTAGAGATCGTTATCCACAAACTCACTCACACCAAGCTCTCTGACGCTCGCGTCAGCAAAGCAGACACCAACATGCCTAGCCTCCGACGCCTTGGCGGATATCTTTACCGCAAGGATAATGGGTGCCGAATCCATAGCCGCGCCTCCAGCTCCCAGGTCCTCCTCCACATCCTGCAGATTTCCCGGGCTAGCCTGCTTCGCCAGTTTCCAATTTGCTTTCCCGCCACCCTGCGACGCCCATATCTCCACTCTCATACTTAATCGGAAGAGAGCTTCGCGTAAAAAGTTCCGAAAGACCGTCACGGTCATGGTTACGGAAGGGAGGCCGCCAGTATCACTCCGCCCCAGCGATTTGAGGACGGAGGTGGTTTTATAGACGGTCCGGGCGATGTATTCTGCATCGGGCCCATGGGCAGTGTAAAAATCGCCGCGGTCAAAGACACGGATCGTAGAGGAGTCATCTTTAGCGGGAAGAGATCGGAAAAATCGTATGAAGCCCCCTTCATCGTCCACCTGGAGAAAAAAAGATGTGTTAGAGCGGAATTACCATGATGGACCGGTAGATCAAGAACATAGGAGGCGTATTGTTTTACCTTCAGTTCCGGCCGAGACGACATTTTCTCAACAATGTAATCTATACTGAATCAGCGGGGATATCAATTGTAAGTATGTCCCATAGCTGTTGCGTTCTAGGTAGAAACGGACACCACAGCGATGGCATAGGACGTAGCTTGTCGCGAAGTTTAATGAAATCGCCATGTCACGTGGGAACGCGTTCGCGACGTGGAATTGGTTATGTCAGCATTTACCACTGGAGCCGCTTATCTGAGCGCATTTTCAAAGTTACAGTTATAAATCATTATGCACTTGATAATCATTAAACATTTGTCTAGAGCAGTGCATAAATCAAGTCTAAAATGAATAAAAATTAGATGGAGAAACTAATTACGGGAATAGAAAATGACAATAAAGCCCTTGAAGCACGAGCCTATGTCCCTCACTGAGAACCACAGACATAGATGGATCACGGAAAATTCGCATAAAGTAAACAAAAGCAACATTGACAATTGGGTCAGGTTTTACACAATAGCTCGATTAGTAGGATTCTGAATTAAAGGTGTTGTTTTGGCGTCTAGGGTATATTGGAGCTCAGAAGTGTCACCGGAACGATCACGAATGCCATCTACCTAGGTAATCAATCCATAGTAAACCAGAAGGAAAAGCTAAAGCTATGTGCTCCCAAAGTTGGGCAGCTGAAACACGGGCTGCAACACTGAAGGATCCCATACAGCATTATCAGATCGCTCGGCCCAAGCCATTTGATAATGCAAAGGAAACACTAGTGGGAAAGTCTTGAAGTGGCTATTGGAAAAGAAAGAAAAGAAAAAAAGAAGAAACGTTTGCCAAGCTCATAACTTGCACATTGGTTCTCTGTACGTTCAAAAGTCTTTGAAAATGGTAGACTTTGTCTACAGGTATGTCAGTGATATGTCTCACGAAATAGTCATAATCTTTTTTGTATTCCTACCTGCAGACCCTCAAAAGGTGTGGGATGATGCATTTCAACACATGCTTGCCCTTCCCCTCAGGAAGAAAACAAAGACCAGAGCCGCAGCTTGTTGGGCCACATAGCGTAGCTATACTTGGCGAGGCAAAAGATGTTCAATTACTGAACTGTGGTCCTCAAGAAACGGAGGTCGTCCCCTGCCATTACGCCGGTGAAGGTCAGAAAGTCGCTCGGCGACCCGTTTGTCTTCGTTTGGGAATCTTGAAACGGCCCATTCCTTCGTTTTCTTGGGTCTGGCGAAGGGCATAAACAGGTATAGGGGTCTGGTCTTTGTGGGCTGTTTCAAAATCATATTTTCGATTGTTGATATCAAGGACGAGATATGTATGCCGCCTGTAGATGTCCACAGCAAACAGGCGGAAGCGTTCATCCTGATTCTTTACAACGTTATCGAGCAAGCTGTATGCCGATGCCAGGTACTCCCCCGAACGTAAAACACTTGTGAGCACATCAACAACAACGCGGATCATTTTGTCTTCTTGCAGGGTATTATGGATTAGATCATTAAGTGTAATCATCTTGTGAAATAAAGTAGTAATTTGATCAAATGTTGGTGCTGCTCTAGAAACAAGAGAGCAGGGACTGCTTAAGGGAGAGGAGATCAACATTTGCTACATAGAATGCTGAAATTCCGGGGGTGGTACGAGCCACATGCAAATCATTCAAATGTGGCAATAAACTCAAATTTTAATACTACAGAAAGTGGTAGAAATAAGTTGAGTATTCTACCTACGAAGAAGAAAATTACAAATTTCCCAGCCTTCTTTTAAAAAGAGATTAAAATATATAAGAGAGTTATATCATTCCTCCGAAGCTCACTTATCAAATAAATATGAGACAAAAGAGACTCTTCCAGATAAATGACCAAGGGCAAGAACACCATTCTTTAATGCTAGGCAGTTGGGGCGATACTCCTTTGGAAGCCATAGTATCTTTTCACCTTGAAAACATATCCACTGTTCTTCTAGTATAGATACCTCAAAGTTAATTTCTGACCAAATCCACTGAGAATGGCCCTTGAGGGTCTGCCACAGCTTACCCGTGCTGGGATCCCAGAGCTTGATGGTCTTGTCAGCAGAGCCAGATGCCAGCAGTTGACCATCCGGTGAGAAGGCTACTGATATGACCCCATAAGAATGGCCCTCGAGGGTCTGCTGCAGCTTGCCCATGCTGAGATCCCAGAGCTCAATGGTGCTGTCAATAGAGCCAGATGCCAGCAGTTGACCATCCAGCGAGAAGGCTACCGATATGACCCCATAAGAATGGCCCTCGAGGGTCTGCCGCAGCTCACCCGTGCTGGGATCCCAGAGCTTGATGGTGTTGTCGTCAGAGCCAGATGCCAGCAGTTGACC
>PDNB01000344.1:0-14605 GCA_002573585.1 Helicocarpus griseus UAMH5409
ATCAAGGCCTGTGAATATGGGATGGTCAATGCCACTATTATGAAGAAGCAATATCAGGATATATTTGCTGCAAATGAGAAAGAGAAGCAAAAACGTAAGAGGTCTAGGCGCCAGATTCAACATGAAGGAGGCCTAACCAGGGAAGAAGCTCAAAGCCTTACTATTACACCTGCTGAGCCAGTTGAACTGTCTGCCATTCAATGTACAGAGCCTCCACCTCCTGGTTCTACACCACGCTCACGAGCTCCACCACGGTGTAGTAACTGTGGTTCTCATGGGCATAGAAGAACAAGATGTCCTAATCCCAGTGTAATTTGATTCAATTTAATTAGGTGTGGTTGAGTGTAGATAATTTGATTTATTTACTGTACGGTGATTTTGGTGATCGGTTCGGTAGGGTGATCGGCTCGGGGGTGGATTACGTTACGGCAACGCGAAGCTATAAAAAGAGTCCTTACGCCCGCCCTCTCCCACACCCCCCCTCCAGACAACAGCCGGAACAGCAACATATTCGGAGTACGGGGAAGCGGGCCACGATAAAAGTCCAAAACACACATACCAAAAAAGCGATGGCCACCTCCCGCACCCCCACCTCCTCCTCCCATCCCGCCCTGAAACTCTCCTCCCTCCAATCCGCCACCAGCGCCTCCTCCCCAGCAACTCCCAACAACCTCCAACAACTCCAACAAGACCAGCTCCAGCTCCAAAAACAAGACACAACACCCCAGCCAATCCCCCTCCCACCCCCGCAAACCTTTGACATCCTCCCCCCCCTCCACGACCTCCTCCTCCGCCTCGCCTCCAACCCCTCCTCCCACCACCACCACCACCACAACCACAGCCACCCCTCGTCATCCTCCGCACCGCCAGGCGCAAACACAGCCGTCGTTACCCGCTCAACAGCCATTGACACCAACGCCGTCGCGTTTCTAGATCCCAAGCTGCTCCTGTCGGAGGCTAGTGCGGTGAAGATTCGCATTCAAAAGGCCAAGGCGGCGTTGGAAGGGTTGCCGGATATGCAGAGGGGGGTGGAAGAGCAGGAGAGGGAAATTGAAGGGCTTGAGGAGAGGATTGGGAGGCTTAGAGGGGTCATTGGGGAGTTCGGGAGGAGGGGGGCGGATGTTAGGGTTGGTCAGGGGACGGACGGGAAGGGGGTGAGTTGAATACGACCTTGGCTTTTTCTTTTTCTTTTTTTAAAGGAGGCTCGGGAAACGCGGAAGAATTGTTGATTTGATTTGGGAAAGCGATTTGAGCGTGGCGCTCCTTTCAAAAATATGTTTTTTGTCTCCGTGAAGAAAGGAAAGGCTCTGGTGTTTACGGTTTTTACGGTGGGATTTTGATAATTTGGCTTCCGGGTTAGATCTGGAAATGAAAGATACCACATGGTTGACTGGGTATTCGCTATTTTTGCTTTTTATGACTACCAAATCATGTCTATAGACGGGACGGCAATTTGCTTCCGAAATCTGAAAGGAAAATGGGTGGTGTGCATCATTCGTGGATGGTTGAATTCATATCCCACGTAGATATTAGAAGGCATTCTGGTGATGAGACACAGAGATGCCCAGTGATATAACATAATAAAATGAAATAAAATCATAGATGATAAAACCCCAGCTGTGCGCCATGGATCGCTTGTTGAAAATCCATATCTCGTAATAAAACTACCGATCATGCAGAATAATGCTCGTGGCTCTCATGTCAGGTTGAAAGATAACATTGCTTTCATCACCCTTTTTTTCTAACTTTTTTGCTGTTATATTCCAACTATACTGGCTTTGCAATAACGAAATCTCTGAAAAAGAATCGGACTGCAAAGGCTTTAGACTGGCAGAGGGAAGGCGCTGGCCCACTGGGCGACTTCCTTGCGCAAGTCCAAGATCTCGCCGACAGTTTCGCTGGCAACCTTGGCCTTGAAGTCCTTGAGCTTGTTAGCATCCTTGGGCAACTCAGCCTGGACGCTCTTGCAAATGTTGATCGACTTGTCAATGTAGTCAGCGATGCGCTTGAAGTCCTCCTCGCCCATGCCACGGCTGGTCATGGCGGGCGCACCAATTCGAATACCGCAAGGGGTGAGAGCGGACTTGTCGCCGGGGATGGAGTTCTTGTTGCAGGCAATGTTGATTTGCTCGAGGACGGCTTCAACACGAGCACCGTCGAGGGCCTTGGGCCTCAGATCCAGGAGCACCATGTGGCTGTCCGTGCCGTCGGAGACGAGCTTGTGACCCAGCTTCTTGAACTCCGCCTCGAGGGCCTTGGCGTTCTTCAAGACCTGCTCTTGGTATTGCTTGAACTCTGGGGTGTCGACCTGCTTCAGGGCAACGGCCAAAGCGGTGATAGTGTGATTGTGAGGGCCACCCTGGTGACCAGGGAAGACAGAGAAGTTGATGGGTCCCTCCAAGTCATACATGATTTCCTTTCCGGTCTTGGCGTCGACGCTTCGCACTCCCTTGCGGAAGAAGATCATGGCACCGCGGGGGCCGCGGAGAGACTTGTGGGTGGTGGTGGTGACCACGTCAGCATACTCGAATGGAGATGGGATGACACCAGCGGCGATCAGGCCGGAAATGTGGGCCATATCGACGATCAGGTAGGCACCGACAGAGTCAGCGATTTCGCGCATCTTCTTGTAGTCAATCAGACGGCAGTATGCTGAAGTGCCAGCAACCAGGCATTTTGGTCGGTAAAGCTTGGCGTTTTTGGCGAGGGTCTCGTAGTCGATGATACCGGTCTCGAGGTCGACTTGGTAAGGGAAGGTTTCAAAGTAGGTGGAAACAGCGGAGATCCTGGAAGAAAAGCGTTAGGCCTACCGGAGACGAGGGTTAGAAATTGATACACTGTTTACATACTTCTTAGATGGGGTTTGATATCCGTGACTCAAATGTCCACCATGGGGCAGATCCAAGCCCATCAGTCTGTCATGAGGTCTCATCAAGGCCTGGTAAACCTGCAGATTGGCAGGGCTTCCACTGAGGCACTGAACATTGACACCCCACTTGGAGGAATCCAGGTTGAACGCCTTGAGGGCTCTCGCCTGGCAGGTGAGCTCAATGGAGTCGATGTGTTGGTTTCCACCATAATATCTGGCACCGGGGTAGCCCTCGGAGTATTTGTTTGACATGGGCGACCCCAAGGCATCGAAGACAGCACGGGAAGTGAAGTTCTCGGAGGCGATGAGGACAACAGACTCACGTTGACGCTGGATCTCTTTTTTCTAATATGGCGGGGCAGGGTCAGTGAGGGGCACGGAACTGGCATGGCAAGGACGAATTGAAGATGCCAATGGTAAAGAGTAGGGAGGCGTTGCTGCATACCATAATCTCAGCAATCTCAGGGTCAGTCTCGACCAACGACTTCTCGAGTTGCTGCACATTAAGTCAGTTATTGAGATTCCAGCTAAACAGTCAAGAGGGGCACTTACGTCTCGGTGAGCCTGTGATAGAGCGTAGTCGGCCATGATGTGAGTGTGGGGTTTATTTTTCTTGACGATTATACAGAACCTGGGGTATCCTGAGTTGAAAAGGGGGTCTCTTGTTCGTGAGCAGCAGCAATTGAGGATGGGGATATGTTGTGGTTGGTGACTGTCCAGATCTTGGTCTGCGGTGACTTTTTTAACTTTTCCTCCGACATCGTGATTAGGTTTGGGTCATGTGACTGACTCCGCGCCGATATGGGCCCCGGATATCAGATTTATGAGAAGTCCAGTAGGTAGAAAATTGACATCTTGACATGTAGTTTGTGGAGAATTATGATGAGAAAGAAAAGAGTTGTCTCATCATAGCAGAATCAGCAATATCACTCATCCCGACTATAAATAGGGAGACTTCGCACCGCATTTGGAAGCGCCAAAACGACAATAGTTCGTAAATATAGTAATGAGACATGCTACCCATAAACACTGAGAAGAAAGAAAAAAAAAAAAAAAAAATGTACTATGACGACGCCTGCTTTTTCCGCTTTCTCTCTTCCCTCCGTGCCCTCCGTTCCTGACTAGTTTCATCCCGCTTCTTGCTGCTCTTCTCCCCGAATTGTTCTGTCTTCCTGCCTCGCGGAGTTGCTTCATCCTTGGCCTTTTTCGACTTGGACGGACTGGCTTCTCCTCCGGCCCCTGCGCCACCATCTGCATGTATTTTCTTGTGTTTCTTGCGGCGTTCTCCTTGCTCATTATCCGAGCCCACCTCCATAGACGACTTTCTCCTCTTCTTGCCTTCCCGGTCCCCTGATACCGTTGGAGGAACTCGGAAGGAAGCGACCTCATCTTCCGATTCCGAGCCAGATTGGTCGTCTTTAGAGCCAAAGGGTTTGTATCGCATTCGTAGGTTCTCGGGTTGTTCGCGTTTCGGCCTTGTCAGGTCACTTATTTGAACCGACTGCTCAGAGTGTGTCGTTCCGTTCGCAAGGTCCACAATGCGTTCTAGGTGGAATGTTTGTGCAATGTTGAGGTTGCTTCGGTGGTAGGTATTGCCCTGTCTATCGGGCAGCAAAAGTGTCTTGTTCTTCTCTGCGACAACCTGGTCCTCCCGGAGTCTGTAATTAGCCCCCTTGTGCGTCAATATGGGTTGACCCGTAGCTACGGCGTCGAGTGCGAGCTCTTTTATCGAGTTCATTGGGACGGATGCTGGAGCGGTAATGTGCCATAGTTGCTTCCCACGTAGATCTGAAAGGGCCCTTGAAACGTCTGATGACCGCGGTGCGTTTTTGGATAATAATTTGAATCCTTCTGGTGCTTTGAACTCTTGCGCTGGTATCGACGCTGGTATAGCAGGACTCCTAAGGCACGTCAGTATCGGAGCCGCAACAATCGCTAGACGTAGCGTCAAAAGTCTTACTTCTCAGTATCGCTAGGCTCTGCTTGATCAGAGCTCTCGCTTTCCTCTTCGCTCTCCGACTCTACGTCTGAAGAACTTGATTCTTCCACTTCGACCGGTCTTTTCACCTCTTTTGCCGGCTGCTTTTTTGGCTTCGTCTTCTCGGCGGACTTCTTAGATGTGGACTTTGTTTGCGGTACTGATTCGGAGGAGGACGACTCAGGGCTGCTACTTTCGCTCTCCGAAATGATCTCCTTGCTAAGTTGGGGAGCCATTTCTACGTCCGAATCGTTTCAGGCGCAGAGACGCGCGGGCAAATCGCGGCGGGTAAACGATAAGAAGCCTGCTATTTAACAATCCCCCCCTATCTGGCAAATTGAATTGTGAGAATCCTTGAATGTAGATAATTGCCCTTTTTAACTAGTTGATTTCGCGAAACAGGCGATGTTCGTATGCCTTCCTTGATCTGTCTCTCGTGGGATGTTTTGTCGCTCAACTTTTTTCAGAGCTTGGTGGATGCCAGGTGCACGGACCAACCCGAAACTTTCGCCGCACTTGACATCGGAGAGCTGCAAAGAAATATATTCAAGACACTGGCATTGAACAGCCAGAGCTCGCTTGGACAATGAAAAGGAAAGGGGAGATGCATTCTCAATCAGGTATCTTTTTTTCTTCCTTATTTCTTTAAGGTCTGAAGTACATGCGCATTAACAGTTCTATGAGCTAGCTCCCGTCAGTGCAATTGCGGCTCGGAGGTTGCGACAGAAGTCCGCGGCAGCTTCACAGACCGCAGCCCCAGTTCCGGACCCGGTTTTGATTGAAGAACCTCCTCTGAAGAAGCCGAAGACTTCCTTGTCGAAGGGGTCGTCGAGAGATAATTCCGAAAAGAGACAATTTCCGTCGCAGGGAGGGCGCGGAGATGGGAAGCCTGGCACATCGAAGACGGTTTTACCCAACCCAGAAACCCTAGGCGGGATATCGAAGCCAGAGACAGCTGGTGAACTTCAGACCGATGTTACGGATGAGGATGATGGTGTCGAGACGGAGGTTACCAGTGGTGATGAAGAGAGGTAGGCCTTTGGGATCCTGTACAAATGGAGGTTTACTAAAACGAGTCATAGTGATGCCCCCTTGCCGAACAGGCCGGCAGATTTCCAGAATTTTCTACTGTCCAAAAGTCGCCTAACTAAGAATGGCGTGGTATATCGTACCGATAATGCGATATGTATTCGTCTAAAACTGAAGATGGTACGTCGTGTTCGCCCAAGGTCCATGATACTTGCTAATTAGAGGGGGAAAAAGAATTTAACACTCATCGGTCAATATGACCTGTGGGTTAAACGAGGCGTGGTTAGCATAATGGGTGCGAAGCTACATCCGAGCCCTCGCCTTTATAGAGTCTATGCGCCTTCGACACACTCCCTTCCTGTCATCAAATGTGTTTCTGGAATTGAGGACTATGCGGAGGTTGAGATAAGGTCCTGCAACAACGGACTTTGCCGCTTGAAGAATCTCTCAAATCTGTACCACCGGATATGGAATAGCAAGGAGCCAGTTCCAGGCTCTGTTTTGCAGAATGATCGCTCATTATCGTACTCAATTGTAAGTTGTTTAAAGAGTGAAAGTTTCTCCTAAATTTCCTCAGGACCCTAACGATTGAATAGCTTCACTCATCTTCTGATGACCCCCTGAAACGGCATCTCCGCCCTCTACACCTCGAGAAGAAATGGAGCACATCCATTCAGACTTTGTCTCAACGAGGAGCGGCCGTTCGAGTACTGACTTGTGGCCCAAAAGGGTCTGGAAAATCGACCTTCAATAAATACTTACTCAATCACCTATTAAGCCCCCCTCCGTCAGACGGAAATCTACAGACCGGTCAACATGGAGTCGCATTCTTGGATTTAGATCCTGGGCAGCCTGAACTGGCTCCAATGGGTCAAATCTACCTTGCTCACCTACGAACACCAATTCTTGGCCCGCAGTTTTCGCATCCAGCCCTTGATTCTCGGACAGACGGCCATACAATTAGATCTCATTATATTGGAGCCTCCTCACCAAAGGACGACCCTGACCACTATATCATGGCTACTATGGAATTGATGAATCGCTATCATGAATTACTACAGAGCTATCCTCAATGCCCCCTTATCATTAACTATCCCGGTTGGATTTTCGGTCTTGGTCTCGAAATGGTTATTTCGTTGGTTACATCATTGGGCCTCTCTGATGTAGTATATATGAGCGACAAAGGCCCGGCTGAAGTTGTGGAACCACTGGCCGCGGCAGCCCTGGAGGCTGGAGTTCCCATGACCATACTCCCATCTCAGCCCACAGATTTTGTGACTCGATCCAGCGCCCAGCTGAGATCAATGCAGATGCTTTCTTACTTCCATTCGACGCAGCATCAGAATGGTGATAGAATTTGGTCTGACATTCCGCTCTGTCGAACTCGCCCCGTGACAGTGAGCTACTCTGGCGTGTCACAGGGAATATTTGGAATAATGGTGACAGGCTCACACCATGATCCAGATGTGCTGGGCGATTTGTTGGACGGAGCAATTGTCGGCGTTGTGGCAATTGAAAGCCTGGATGCAATTGCGCGCGCAAACGAACAGGACGCATCAGATGATACCGTTATCGCCAACAGAAACGGCGGGACGTTTGACGGTTCTCATTTCGATCCGGACGGCGACTTGCAAATGGACCCAGATGTCACATCAAAAGAAGGCCAATCACCATCCACACCATCGTCACCATCGCAGCCGTCACCAAGCAATCGACAACATTCTAGTATCACCCGCACCCCACGCGAGAACCTTCCATACCTATTCGTCGGCAACGGTTCCTGTACACCCCTCGACCCCAACCAATCACACTGCCTAGGCCAGGCAATTATCCGATCCATCAACCCCTCCACACAAACTCTCGACATCTACACTCCCATCCCACCGGCTGTAATCCGTAATGCACTGGAGCAGGGCAACCATTTAATCCTCGTTCGAGGCCAGGCCGACAATCCCAACTGGACCATCAGCGAAGAATACTTTTCTGCACGTGCCGCACAACGTCGCCATCGGAGGATGATCGCACAAGCGAAAGCTGATGGTGATAAACCTGACGCAACGGCCCGGAATGAGCGAGAAGCTGAGTCTGAGCGGTTGCGGGAACGGGTACGTAGGGCGGGTAACGTTCCGTGGATGAAGTTGGACGAACGTACTGGGGATGCGAAGGAGCACGGCTTCAGGCAGATGTGGAGGCTGAGAAAGAGGGCATATCCTTCAGGTGCGGGGAGCGAGAGCGAAAGGGAGTGATGAGTTGAGGGTATTACACTACATTTGCATGTTTCTATAAATAATCTTTTTGAGGGTATACGCGATGGTATGCATTATGCTATGTATCTTCCCGCGCTTAATGTATGTAGGATGCACATATGCCGTTGACCATGTCAATGTCGCTCACATATACGGAAGTTATTCTGAAATGCATACTCATCGTGAAGGCTGAGAAAACCCAATGTTGTTCTCAAAATCTATGCTGAACTCGAGCCCGAAAGCGGTGGAAAACTCTCCCAGTCTTCTTCCTGAGGTCTGGCCAAAATTAACAGGAACGCGACTTGAACAATGCGCCCATGGACCGAACCCTGAAGTAGTCGCAATCATCCGCTCTCTTACAACTCGTAATAGCTGCTATCCGGTAGACATGAAGAGAAGAGATCCCACATTTTGCTGAAAAATAAGTTTCCAATGCTGAACCCTCTTTGTAATTTAGCACGAACATACGCCACAGTAGAACGGTTATTTGTTTATGAAAACTGTAAAAGCCTTTTCTCTTGTCCATTCTGCTTTTCAGCTTGCCGCCTGTACGACAATGGATGGCTAGCTTGGGGGCTTGGTGGTATGTTGGACAACAATACTCAAGATATCCCCTTTACATACCCCTACGTATCCTTCTAGCTCTAAGCCTAAACCAAAGACATGAGCGTAGAAGACTATCGGCACCATTTCTCAGATAGCCATCACCCGACTGACATTTTTTGAGCGCATGTCTCCGTTCCTTAACAGTTTGCAGTGGAATCGGTTCATATGTAAAGGCTATCCTTTGCTATATTACAAGCGCGCCAATCCAGTCTTCTAGTAGTCGGGGGTTTGTACATGTACATGTACATAAGGAGGAGGACGATGTTGCCTTAGGCTGCTAGGTTCGTGAAATGGATAATGGCCTGCTAACTAAAGAGGCAATGCAAACTCTTCCTTCAAGCAGCATAATGGCCTCGCTCATTTCTGTCTGCCATGAAATTGGTTATCAAGAGTTAGGCGTTTGGCAGTTCCTGTTTCTCACAAATCTGAATGATCAGTGAAGAGATAGGTGCTCATGGAATTAGCGGACAATGGAGGCCTTTGTTGCGCGGCATCTTAACAGGAATTTAGCCGGCCATCATGCTAACATAAACGTGCCAGTGAAAGTGACGAAATGATCTGGAGATTAATTTTGCAGCGCAAACCTCAATTACTGATGTTGTCTGCAACATTCGAAGCCAAAGCTGTGAGCCTGTGCAGCACAAGCATGAGCTGATCATTCCTCAGATCGGGCGTGGGATGACGTAGCTGAGAATAATAACCAACGACGCAGAATCTTGATACCGTCTTCGAGGATCTCCATTCTGCTACCCTGAAATACGCATAGAAACATTAAAAGTAAGCGCAATGATCACGTATAGATGAGATGAGGTCCTCATCGTTAACATTGAACGATGTAGTGATGTTCAGTGTGGATATTTCATAAGGCCTGATACAAGCACAACAGAAAAAATGAAGGCCTCCTTTTCGTCATTGGTACGCAGCAGTAAGTAATACTCCACAGTCCTATTTTCTCGAAAAAAAAGATACAGATAAGGGAGCAGAAGTAACGGGAGTAAACATGAATATCATGACAAGTCATACTTAGCCCCCTTCTCACTCCAACCTGTCACATCCTACGATGATCAATAGAGAAGCTAAGCCCGAAGAGCATGGATGTTAATGCGCAGCTACCCCATACCGAATGCTGATATTCCATCGACGTCCCGGGAACGCTTATTTCATCGCATCTGTTGCTTACGTGTGTAGCCGTTGGCTAGACCCCACGGGGGAGAAGGATCCATCACCCCATTTTCCGATCTCCCCAGATGACTCCGTTTGAATAAGTCGAACCTCAAAAGCCAGGGATTATATGGAGAGGGAAAACCTGCTTGCGATCAAATGAGATCATAAGTAGGATGGCTAGTTGACATCCAACTGGCTTAGCCATCATTTTAGGTCGTCCTTTCAAGGCTGACAACACATCGGGTATGCAAGAAGCGAAGCCTGTTTTCCCCATATCCTCATTCTTAGCCGGTTTTTCGGGGCGGTCTAGAAGACCTCCCGATGGTGATCTGGACGTTCACTTTTTCATTCAAGCTGCCGATGTATTGGTTGATTGATTTTTATCCACCGGGGATAAGCTGCGAAAGCGATTGGGCCGCCAGCTTTTCAGAGAGAAGGATAGTACAGGGGTATATCCTGACAATATTGAATATACATGTACCCCGTAAAGAAAACGGAAATAGGATGTTGCTTGACCCAAGTAGTCACTCTATTGTACGGCATTGCCTTGAAAACAGGACCTTCTTTCTGCACGCCGTCATCCAGCACAATTGATCAAAATATCGCACTGCATATCTACCCCTTTGAGTGTGTAATATGTGCCTGATGTGATAGTTACTGGTCATGCATAAACCCATATGTAGTATTACATATGCACCATGCAGTGCTGCCAATGGCGGCGGGGCGGGGGAGGGGGTGGTTTTCGATATGAATGACTTGCACATGACGACAGAAAACAGCTGGAAGTAGCAAAATAGCGTAGTCGTGGAGGACAGATTCTTGATAAAAGAGGCTGGTATGCGGGCTGTGTCACGTATATTGGGAAACGGGGATATCGGGAAGATAGGGCTGGGGTCCTGTGTAGGATAGTATGATGATATCATATGCGACGGTCAAACCGCCCCTTTATCTCTATATAGCATCTCCATATAAGTTCATCACCCATGGGCCATTCGATGAATCGGCTTCCAATAAACACTTGTATAAAAATAGGGCGGTTGAACGTATTTCGATTGACAACGCATAAAAGAACCAAGAGGTCGCCGGGTCGAAGGAAAAGGGATAGTCCGCGATAAGATAAGTACGGCCGTGTTTAGGCTGATCCATGTGAATGAACATCTTGGATAGAATCCCAGCATTGTGATGGGGCTATTCATTATTAGGTGTGGATCGCTGCCCAACGATCATGATGCCACGCGAGGAGCTGCTCGTCTGGTTCGCCTCTGGATACGGAATTCAGTCCAGTGACCTGTCGACAATATTTATGATTGTAGATTATTATTATTATTCCCAGAGCGGTAGCAAGGGCCTAGATAGCCTCATAATTCATTCCTCCTTTGATAATGTTATTGTGGTCAAACTAACTAACACATGGAAGACAGATCCGACCAGGAGCTGTCCTCCGTCATCAGATCGGCCTGATATTCGCTTCTCGCCAGCTGAAACCACTAGCAGCAGAGCTAGATCCATCCATCCTTAGCCACCCCTTCGATATGTGTCGGATATCGTATCATCACAAAATAATCTCGGATGTTTTAACTGGTCTGGTCGCGATGGCGGAACAAATCACAGCATCAGCCACATTCAATTCATTTTATCTTTCCATGGACATAGAGTACTCATGGATTATCGATACAGACCCGTATCTCCGGAGCATTCGGGTACAGATCCTGCGAAACGTCCCGTTAAGACCCTCTCTGGTTTTCGTTTCCAAGACACTTCCGTCGCTCAACCACGGTTGAGCTCTGCCAATCCCTCGTGGAGATCTGCATACTTAAATAAAGCTATCCGTACACCTAGTTGCCAAGCCAAACAAAATTCAATACGGAGCAGGCCCGCACTGCCACGGATACGGCAAAAACTTATACATAAACTTTTTGTTGCTGATTGAGATTCCAGCCCTGGCCTCGGGAGCTCGCATCTGCCACTACGACGACGACGACAACTACCACTCTGTAACGCAACCGTCGTACAGAAGATGTGAAGAAATGTTCTCTCTAGTGCATGCTACTGTCTGCAGAAACGGGCGAGTAGTTTGTTTAGCAGTTGATGAATTTGATGTACCCAACAAATTCTGCAGTCTGCAGCCTCGAAGATATAATAATACGATTTGGCGACATATTCTTTAACAACAATGGTCGAAGGCGGATTACCGGGTTCTACTGTGTATCAACGCCGGACCGTCGCCGGTTGAACTGGTACCTGGCTAAAGGAGCTCCGGCCGTTTTCACTAGTGAAGCCACCGGACGCTATTTAGTGAAGAACCATTCCTTCTATCCTTTATTCGAAACGGCGCTGAAGGAGCTATCATCAGCCTGAATAATAATGATAATAATAAGAATGGATGAATGGATATCAACTTATCAAGACCAGAGGAGTGGAAAGAAGGTTGATTGAAGCCTATTATTGTTATTATTGTTATTATTAATACAATAAAGCCAAATGGCTGTTGCACGGCAGTCAGTCGTCGTTCGTTAACCGTCCGAGCAGAAACTTCGCCGAGCAAGGAGAGACATCCCCACCCCCGCTATAGCCTATCACGGTAGTGACGGTACCTTTCTTTTGTTGCTTCTTCTTCTTCTTCTTTTTCGCTTTTGTCTCGCAGAAAAGAAGAAGAATAGTATATTATTATTGGGCCCAGACTGTCGTACAGTACAGGTGCAGGTACAGACATGAGCGCAAGCCTCGGCAAAAAAGCAGTGGGATATTTTAAGGTTTCTAAGGTTTCGCAGATCAATGCAGTTGCGGGATAAAGCAGTTGTTAAACAGTCAAACGGACAACAAGATCATCTTCATCATCGTCGCTCCAACTGGTCGGGTTCGGCGTGAAGGATTCATATCGGCTAATCACAATTTATTACTTAGCAATGCTTCGTGACCTTGGTCTTTAGAAGAGGCACGATCTGCTGTGTGTAGCCGAGTTTAAAACTTCGGAGAACACATATATGCAGGTACATGTACACGCACTTACCACGGAGCACCGTACAAGAAGGGCGAATTCCCGAGCGTCCGCTTTCCATTTATCCATATTACTTAAAACTCCTCTCCGGAGATGCAAATGCAAATCACAATCATGTGGATACTGATGTTTACGATGCGACAGTTTCAACTAAAACAGCTCATATTATTTAAGGCTAACTTCAGAAGCCCAGTCCAGCGTCCACTGTCGCGTGGCATCTGTTTTTTATACTTTGAACCTTCTCCCAAACTCCGTAATCAACTCCCGTCCATAAGGCAATTTTTCTGCTGCTGGCCCACTGCCTGGCAGTGTCTGCAGCTGACAGTTTGGTACTGGAGTGGGCCCATTATTTTATGATTTTGCTCCGAACGGTGGGAAAGTTTGGTGGAGTGTGGCCGAAGTATTTGCGAATCAAAATCTAAACAAAGTTAACGAACTCGCGCTGCGTGGGAGGGGAAACGGAGGGATCCACTCCTTCTGGAAGAAAGTTCCAATGTTCCATTATTATTTTCCAAGGTTCTTCCTTGAGGCTTGGGAGGAGGTGGTTCGGGAGATGTGGCCGGGAGCGGAACAGGGGATGGGAATTTCTGAGTTGGTGACGGAGGGGAACGGAGTGAGTGCCGAATAATATGTCGTTGTTTGGCAAAATGCAAGGAATGATTTGGTTATTAACAATTATTGTCATTGGACTACTGGTTATTCCAATCCGTGCTGAAATGGTATGTTAGGATGAGAATTGAATTGTTGATGCTTAACCATGTAACTAAGAACTAAGCTTGCCTGGCTCCTTGCAATGCCATGTGTTGAGGGCTCGCCCTGTCATCCCGACTTATTTCTAAATTAAGCAGCATAACTGCAGATGTTTAGGTATTATTATTATTATAGCCTTTGTGCTGCAAGCTGGATTATTGCATGCATAAAGATATACATGCGGCGTACATAACGCACGAAACTTCTCTAAACGACTGGGACCATCCTTGTTCTTTTCTTTCGTATCTTCGACCGGCGGATAATCTGGGGAGAACAGGTATCAATCAATCGCTTGAATATCTCATCACTACCAGGCGTCGAGGAAGAGGACGATGAAAAGCATCAATAATGATGATGGGTTAGTTGCATCAAAGAACTTATTATTAGAACTTATTATTAGAAACCTCTCTGTAGAAAGGTAAGATAGGGCCCCGGACCCATTATTGATGCAATGCCTATATGTCAATATCACGAATATAACCCAAGAACCATAAGTCCTTGCGATATGGTTCATCACTCCGTATACTTTTATGTTTGAACTCTTCTTTCCCCATATATCATTCCAAAATAATCCAACAACGAAAAAAACCTGTTCCTTGAAAGACCAATAATGATGAACACCAACTAAACTCCGGGCTCCAGCTAAACCCGAACATTAAGCTTCGCAGATCGGGGGCCCCAGAGTCAATTCCTGCTTGCTGGGAAGCTGTTGTCGTGTGCATGATGTCTTTCCCTCTTTGATATACACCGAGAACACAGGGGAGATGGCACAAAGAAAAGGAACAGAATGTAGTTGAAGCAGTAGAATAGTATATGAAAGTAAGGCATTGCTTGGATGCGTAAGGTTATGTATGGCCGTTTAAGAACTAAAAAGGGCGAATAAAATGAATTATTAAAAAAAAAAAAAAAAAAAAGGTGATTGCGTCAGGTAAGATCTGTTCTTTTTTCTTTTTTGCTTTTTTTTT
>PDNB01000345.1:0-14359 GCA_002573585.1 Helicocarpus griseus UAMH5409
AAAAAAAAAAAAAAGCTGGTTAGTATGTGGAAATAACGTTGTACTAATTATAATAAAAAAAGGATTGCATTACTTTAAGTCCGTGTTTTCTTGCATTTGCGAAATTCTCCTTCGACAACACAGCCACGCTGTGCAAAAACATGAACGTCAAAAGGTACATGGTTAGCCAACTTCGGGGGTTGTTAGCGCGCACGAGCTCCTGGAAGTCTTTAAGCACCTTCTTCCGAAGAGGGTTCAGGATGCCCAGTGTGAGAACCATATCGAGCTGTTGAATCATCACGGGGGGCAGAGGGGCTTTCCCAAAAAGTGGATAGGAGCTGCCAGTGAACTCATCGGCCATATCGAGGGTATCTTGGCCGATTATATTCTCGGTAGTTGCAGTTCGACGGATAGCAAACCACAGCCGGAAGAAGTCTTGCATTAGAACTTTTTCATTCCCTTCCTATAACCAAATAAAAGTCAGCTAGACAGAAAGCGTTGTTTGGTTCAAGGAGTAGACGCACCGGCATTCGAAGCATATGTTCTCTGGCGAAAGAATAAGTTTCGATGATCAATTTGTCTCTCCCCTGGAGGAAGAAATTCATGCATTCAAAAACGTGCGCATTTATATAAGCACGCATCGCCTCTGCAGCGCTGGCCATATTGACAATGGCATATGGTGTCGTCTTCTTAAACCTTTTGACCTTGCCGTCCATCCATCCCTTATGAAGAGAATCCTTGGGTATAGGAACAAATTTCCTGACAGAAAGTTTCAAAGGAGCTGGACAAACATCAGATTTGACGTAAATGGTTCGCACCTCCGTGGAAGCCCAGTCTGTGATATCCTTCAATGTCATCTCTGGCCACCTAAATGTAAACTCAAGACCAGGCCCCTTTCCTGTTCTGTATAATGTAGACTCGGTTATTTTGTAACGCAAGCATGGAAGACTTCGAACTTTTGGTTTAGACAGAGTCTGACATGTTCGACATACACCGCTGGGATCGGTTTCATTGGTTTGGCACTGAGAATTTAGCAAAACTTTCGACCCTTATACGGAGATTAGACACTTACACGGATCTTCTGCATTCGGCACCTTACACACGCCTTGGTCTTGCGAGTGTTCCCCGTTTCTTCCCGTAGTTGTTGGTTTTGAAATGGCCCCCGGCGCTGCTGTCGTCTACGCGAAGAAGGCTGATTCGGTTCGCACGAAACCCACCGGAAAGAATCCTCGCCGGAGGATGGAGTCGGTAGCTCTTTGCTAGTTTCGCTTTCTTTCTGGGGATGTTCAACAAGTTCCCAGTCAGATGTACTTGAACCATGAGATGTTCCAAGAATATTTACGGACTCGAACGTTTGTGATATCAAAGCATTATCTGCACCCCATAGAATTTGGCCACCACCTTCATTGTCTTCCACGTAAGAATCTGAGGAGCTACTTGGTGATCCACTAGGGAAGGAATCACAGTCTACCTCATTTGGTGTATAAATGGTTTGCTTCGCCTCCTGCGCTGCGACCCCTAGATTATTCCCTGAGTATCGCGTCCTAGATTGGATTGAATTGAGATTGGGAGCTCCAACCGACGATTCGAAAGACTGGGTGCTTGCTATTGTCCCCGGATGCCCGTCGGAGAGAGGAGTCGGTGGGAATTCAAAAAGGAAATCGAGACCAGATATTGAACCTTGCTCAAAAGATGCGCGTGGGTTGAAAGAAGACGTAAACCGGGTGGCATTTTCATGGCTAGTAGACACCGGCCCGGGTGACGAGAAGTGTTGGTACGGCACCTGGAACTGCTCAACCGGAGTGGTTAGGGATGGCTTAAGAGGTGAAGAAGCTGACGGGTTCCCATTATAGTTTACTCTAGTAGTTTGATAATGAGTCGCCTGGCTAGCACTCTGGGAATGCGCAACGTGGTTATTCGTTGCAGAAACGGTGGTATTGCTCAGCGGCGCAGGCAGAGGTGTCAGATAGCCCTGTCTTTCTAGGGCCTGGGGTCCTAGATTCGACAGGCCATTTTGGTCAACCTCTCGCTGGTTCACCTTCTGACGGACCATTCTCGTAGGGTTAGTGTCCGAGAATGGACACGATCTCTTTTGTGATGGGGGTACCTGTTGGATATAATCAGAGCAGGATTCGATTAACGAGGTTAAAAGACATTAGAAACAAAAAAAAGTGAAGAGTGCAAAATCTTTGTAGCATGCAGGCAGATATATAGAAAATGAAAATGGTGCTCAAAGGGAAGGGGGGGCGCTGCAAGAAATTGTGTTATATAAAGAAAGACTTACGGAGGGTGCCAGAAACATGGTTGATGCGGTTGGAAATGCCGATTTATGTCAATTAAAGGGGTTTTACCGGGTTGATAAGACGCAGACATAATCCAGATAATATTAAGAACCAGGAGATGATCAAGCCCACCACGGGAATTTCATTATTGTCAATCTGATACAAGCACACGAAACGAGCCTTGTGAGAGCAGCCGCTGGTAGAAGAAGAGGAGGAGGAGGAGGAGAGTTGGCTTTCCCAATCCGTTCGCATACATAGGGTTACGACCTGATACGCCACGTTCCGAGGGTGTGTTCATTCTCTGCAGACCGGTTCTGTTTTTGTCGAGATGGCAAGTGTTGGTTGGTGAGATGGGGATTATAAAGGCGGCTGGGGGCCTGTTGGTAGTGGTTCTTAACGGGATGATTAGGCGTGGCTAGTTCCCGCCCGGGCAGTCCCCACGGCATACACCGCCCCAACCACCGTTCATGGATTAGGTATGGTAATTACTTTACAATATTCACCTCTTCAGCTCCTTGAGAAGCCGACTCGTGTGGTCTCTTGACCATTATGATTACAGCCAGAGGCGTGTGATATTTGTTTGTATGGCACGCGAGCAATGACTACATCCGTAGGCGCTGTCATCACAATATAAAATGCGTATATCAAATGAATGCCGTATAGACGCAGTAAAAAAGATGTATTCACGTATGTAACGAAATATAGTGCGGCTCCCCGGTTCCACAAAGCCAATTTCGCGGGGAAGCAGCCCCAGTTGGGAGAAATAGGCTAGAAGCAGTACAAGTTGTGAGACGTGGCTGGTAAAAGACACACTCCGTACTTAGCTTTCAAGAAAAGAAAGGAATATAAAAACGCATCCTGTTTTCTTCCTTTTCCTCCCCAGCTTCCATTTCGCCTTTCAACACATTCCTATGGTATGTCCCTGTTAGACGGAAAATAAGACACCTGATCTCCTCGATGATCTTCCACGACCTGTCACACTATTCAAGTTCTTTCAACCAAAGACAATGGCTTTGATCTCAATGCTGACCCGACTCGGGGCACCACTCGGTAAAGACGGGTCCATAAACGCAGAGTGTGGACAGACTAAATGGAAGACGCGGTTAGCCTCAGGGCCGTCAAGATGCAGAAGCACGCAGTACACATACCTGTCGCCTCCGTTTCCGAATTATCCCCAAGCTTGAAGATTATTATATCATCGCTCTGCATTCCCTTCTTGTAGAACCAGCGGTGAGTCGGACTGTACATCACCTCATACGCCTCGTCGGAGTAATGCGGATAAACTATATCCATGCTGACAAGGTCTTCTTTATTGACGGTGCGGGCGTCGCACATTGCCAGCGGACAGTCTTGGACCGGTGTGGTTATCGGCCGCCATACACTATCCAGGTTAGTTAGCAGCCGGTCCCATATTATACACCTCCCGACAAACAATTATGTCTTCGTTAAGGTTAGGACCGGTTGCTTACTTCAGACAACGGATCCGGCCTTTCATCAGTGACTCGGGTGTATCAGGGAGATATAGTTTGGCCTTCGCATTGCAGGATTGTTCCGTCGAGTCTGAAATTAGATTTCAAAGCGTCAGTTTTGTCTCTTCCACGGCTGGTATGCACACAAGGAACCAAATCTATGCGGTCGAATATTACTACGTTGCCGCGCCACGAATCTGTTTCCAACCACATATAGTGTTTAGGCCTAGCTTTGCTGGTTGGACTATGTCTGGGTGGACGCGAACTTCTGGCGCGGCACTATAGCAAGAACGAACGTATGGCAAAAAGGAAACGGAAATGGGATATATCCTTACCACAGTGGACGCGAAATAACGGGCCTCCCCAATCACATTTTTCAGCATTGTGGTTCTTCTTGCGGAACTTACAACACCAATTACGTCTCAAATTAGCCTTCTCCTTTGTTGAAAAGCTGAACTGGAATAGCTTACGCGATAAGTATAAACCGACACCTGCTCACAACCCAAGTAGCCCTTCAGCCAGTCCTCCAATCGGGGTATATATTGCTCTATAACGGAGCTTTCAGTCCAGTCTTCCATACTGACAGGGCACTTTGCGAACTCAAACCCGGACTTCTCCAGGGTAAAGACATGTTCGTTTCCAGAAACTTCATACACGGTGACAGGGTGGCACTGCGTGACAACGTTTGACCTTTTCAATCCGTCTATATTAGGCATCTGATGCCGGTAGGGTTTCTGGACACGATAAAGGTCCAAGGGAGCTAAATAGTAAAACGGCACTGATTCCACCGCTATCATGTTCAATTTCTTTAGCTGTTCATCAAGATTGCGTCTGCTGTCCGCTTGAATAGCGCTTTCCGAGGCTGCCCTTTGCCGAAGTAAAGGTTCTAAAATAGTAAGGGGCCCATGTCAGCGCGCCAAACTGCACGGTAATGACCAATACCGACCATTTTCAAAATCATATCCAAAAAGCAATACCTTCTTTCGACTCTTCAGCCCCCTTGTATAAATCGCCCTCTTTCCCCGGAGCGATCCGGTCCCGCCAGAACCGCCATGGCCTCTCAAACGGCCTCGTAGAATCAAAACGCCACGACAAGATATCAGGAAACTCAATCTGGAACTTTTCATAAAGGCGACTACCACAAGTAAGTGGCCAGTATTCCCGCCATGGCTGGCGGACCCCTTTTTGCGCCGTAGCCGCTTCTGCAGGTCCGTTCTGGTTCTTCACGGGTTCAAGGTCTAGTTCCTGAGCCCAGTGGGTAGGTGCTGCAGAGGTATCTTCCATAAGAAGTGACGTAATCTATATGAGTTTTTCCGCCTTTAAAACAATGATAACTCGGCCCTAATTGCAGGGGAAAGCAGCCTTCCGCTTGTTTAGTGAGAAGGCAACCAGAAGTATGGTTTGCACGGGAGCTGAGCCTAGATAGGTCGAGACATCCAATCACAGTACAATATGTACCTGGGGACAGGGCTGCGAAGGAGAAGCAAATGATCAATGTAAGGAATGCCTGCCCACATCGGTTGGGTTCATCGAGAAAAATAATCACAGAGAGAGCTCGTTGAGACCTCCGGCACCCAGTAGAGAAGACAGAAGATAGAAGACCATTGGGATAGCTTGCTGATGCCATCCCAATACCACATGGCATGGTTGGGCGGGCCTACGGCACCGCACTCCAGCATTGCTGTGTGTGGGGAAATTTTGAGCCTCATCCCTCTCCATCATCAACGCGGCTGCAATACATCGACCGTCATCAGATATTATTATCACGGCTATAATAATACTTGTAGTAAAGTAATGCCTCTCTTTGATTGGGTTAAACGAGGGGATTGATGGAGGGGGTGGGTAGGGTTGCGGCAGCTAGGGTCGGTTCGCATTAGCCATCTCCTTCCACTTTCCACCATATTGACCATAAACGAAAACAGCTTGCGAGCACATGGTTGGAGAGAAATGGGTTAGATAATCCAATCCTTGTCGGGTACTAGGTTTGGGATACTGCTTTTGCAATGGCCTCGTCCTTATGGATGGCTGCGGTTGGATGGGTGGTTTTCTCAGCGAGACATCAAGCACCGAGCGGTCTAATCATAGATAGCGGAAAACCATGGAACTGCTGCACGGGTCGGTCGTTTAGTAAAAATGGGCTGGCTTGGTGCCGTGGAGAGGAGGTTGGATAGATTAAAGACCAGGACGTTCAGTCGGCGAAGAGGGTGACTGATGACGTAATCCCGTGTTGTTTGTATTTATGCTTAATTTATCCCGAATTTCATAAATATGACTATGTTCATCTCGGAGTTTGGAAAGGACATTTTCTATTTTAGTACCGCCCTAAACAGACACATGGGTAGAGTAGTAAAGAACAACTCTAAAAATTCATTTTCCTCCATTAGCCCAGGAGGTTTTGTGATAAACTGAGATTAAAAACAGTCGTAAGAGTACAAACACAGAATCGACAAAGAGAGAGAAGAGAGAGGGAAACAGAAACAATACTGATGACTAGGAAACGGAAACCTTAATACGACACGCCAAATTGTATAGGAAAACAAAAAACATAGTTGGATTCACCCAGGATAACGAAGGTGGATTCAAGACATCTATCTATACGCCAGTCTCTATGGAGGCGAGATACAAGTCCCGGACCAGCCCGAAAGGCAAACGGCACGCTTATGCCATATACGTGCTAGAGTCGACACCGCCTTCGGGGTATTCACTGCCAAATCGTTAATACTGCTATACTGCTGCTCTTGAAATGTTCAGGCGTCAGGGTTACTTACGGAAGGGCGACTTCGAAGCGCTTCTCAATGTCCTTGAGGACCTCTTGGTCTTGCTCGCTGCTGACAAAAGAGATAGACAGACCCTTGGTACCGAAACGGCCAGCACGACCAACACGGTGAAGGTAGGAATCCGCATCAGCAGGCAAGTCATAGTTGATGGCCAAGTTGATCCGTTCAATATCGATACCACGGCCAAAAACGTCAGTGGCCACGCAGATACGCTTGTTGAACTCCTTGAACTCCTTGTACCGTTTGATGCTGAAGTAAAAAATTAGCTATAGGCCGAATAGTTTATGGAAAAAGGAAAACCTACCGCTCTTCTTGAGAAACTCCAGAGTGAACTGCAATGCTGGGGAAATTGCACTCCCGAAGCAGTTTGTCTAACTCGCTCGCTCTCTGGGTACTCTTAACGAAAATGATGACTTGGTTGAACTCCAGGCTGTCCAAAAGCTCGTTCAATTTCCGGTTCTTCTCTGCTTCGGCCAGCTTGATGTAGTATTGCTGAAGACCATGGAGGGTCAACTTGGTGTCATCGTCGACGTACACCTCGAGGGGGTTGCGCATGAATTTCTTGCAAATAGGCCGGACTTCCTGGGAGAGGGTGGCGCTGAACATCATGACTTGTTTGTCGGCGGGGGTGGCACGGAAGATTTCTTGGACATCACGTCGCATATCTAATATAACAATAAGTATTATGGCCAAATATATTGGTTTGAATCTTTAAATACTAACCAATCTGGTCCAACATCTTATCGCACTCGTCGAGAACGAAAGCCTTGATGTTTCGGAGAGAGAGCTTCTTGTCGCGAACAAGAGCGTTTAGTCGACCAGGCGTGCCAACCACGATGTTGGGGTAGGAATCTTTCGAAGAGAGCAGTTCAATATCCTTCTGCATTGGGGTACCACCGTAGAAAACGGCAGTCTTGACGTCTGGAAGGTATTTGCTGAACCGGGCATATTCGTTCTTGATCTGATAAGCCAACTCTCTGGTGTGGCACATGACAAGTATCGAGCATTCGCCAGGAACCGGCTCCAGTTGGTGAAGAGTTGTCAAAACAAAGACAGCAGTTTTTCCGAGACCGGACTTGGCCTGGCAAAGAACGTCGACGTTGAGAATGGCAGTCGGGATGCAAACTTGCTGGACTGTAAAGAGGAGCGACGGATAAGTTAGACTGATTCGACCCATTTAAAGCTTTGAAAGAAGTGTAGCCGCATCGCGTGAACGTCCGTCCATCCCATAACCCCGACACAAAGGCACGCAAACATGAATAAAATGGCCCCCGAGAAACTATCAACCAAGAGAACGATGGCAAAAACCCGCGACATAGGATGATGGGGATGATGAATTTGTGTTTAAGAAGCCTTTTGCAGGTCGACACGAGGATGGGACTTTCTTTTGAAGGCATAGAGCTGGTGAATATCTGATCCCTCGAGTCGGGGAATGGCGCATTTCATTTCACAGGAAATGGCCAATATTGGCAAATAGAAATGCCATAGGCGGCAAAACATCGCCAAGCGCGTTCAAGTCCCTCTGGCGACGGCTAGTCCGAAATGCGCTGACCGCCAAAAAAACCCTCGATAATACCATAGCTAACCTCGTAGAAGCATCCTCGTGTCGCCTGCAGGCTCGAAAAGTATACGTGTTGACTCCGGCGTACATCAAAAGAAACCCCGAGGAGATGGACGGACGTTGCAAGATGGAGCAAGTGGAGGAAGGCTTGGGAGAAATGTGATTTTTATAAAAACTAACCCTCCGATGGATGTTCGAAACCGCAATCGGTGATCGCACGCAGAAGTTCTCCCTTGAGGAGGAAATCGCGGAAACCAGTCGAGTGAATACCGACATAGCTGCCCTTCTTGTCTGCTCGGGCACCAGACACGGTCAGGTCACCCTCTTTCTTCGCGGCAGCGCCGTTGGCGCCAGCTGGAGCAGCCGTGGTGGCGGCGGCATCAGTGGCCTGGAGCTCCTCATCGGAGTAATCGATGAGATCTTCTTCGTGAGACATGTTCAAAGGAGGCGAAAAAAAACTGGTTGCGAAAAAACTGGTTGAGTCGGACAATGTAGAAGGTTGGAAGGTTAGAAGGCGCAGAGATCCGGAGATGATACTGTGAAGGTGTTACGGGAGAAGGCTTGAGAAGGCGCTATGTTTGAAATAGTTGAGAATGTGAACAAAGAAAGTGGAAGAGAGATGGAAGAGAGGGGTTGGGTGAATGAAGAAGAGAGATGAAGATGTTGAGAGAGAGAGAGAGAGGCGTCAGAAGAAAGACACGGGGTGAAGGCTGCAAATGGAAGGAAGGAAGGCTGCAAACAGGATGACACACCCCCGCTAAGCCGGTTCGGGAATAGCCTGCGCCGCGTGACTAAGCACACTCTAACTTTTTTCCGATCCGGCAGATCACTTCACGTGATATCAAATTCCCACATCGAAGCTCACCTCATCTTCTTCTTTCCGACGTCATCCTTGATCTCGATTAACTGCTCATCGATCCAAAGCAATATGGCAAAAGCAAAGGCCCAGAAGGGGTCTGGCGGAGCAGGGCAAAACCATATCCGCGCGCGCATCTCATTTTTGTACAAAGCCTCCACCTATCTCCAATCCGCTTCCGTATCAAAACCCCTCACCACCAACAGCAACAGAAACTCACAGTCTCAAGAACAATGCGCCGAGCTACCACCACCGCAATCTCCACTTAATAAAACAAACAACAACCACATCACCATCTCTACAACCAACGACACCGAACAAGTCTCCAAAGCGCAAGATCCCCAACACCTCGTCCCCGTGTCAAACTTCTCCCGCCAGTTCGCTTCCCAAATGCGCGGGGTATCTCTAAAATCCCAGCTCCGGCTACCCCGCGACATCAAGCGATCCATTTGCAAACGCTGCGACTCGCTCCTGATCCCCAACGCGACCTGCGTAGAAACGATCGAGAATGCCAGCCGTGGCGGCTCTGAGAAAAAGCCCTGGGCTGACGTTCGCGTGGTGCGTTGCAATAGCTGTGGGAACCTGAAGCGGTACCCGCTGGCTGCGAAGAGGGGCGTGAGGCTTGCGGAGCGCAAGAGGCGGGCAAAGGAGAGGGGTGATGCGATTGCGGCGACGGATGCTACGATTACAGATGTTGCTGCTGCCGCTGTTGATGTTGATGTTGCGACCCAGCCTGCGGTGGGATTGCCTGTTGTTGGCGGTGCGCCTTGAATTTAACGGGCTTATTCTGCCTATGACTACATTATATATTTTCGTCAAGGGAATCTGAACCCCATCTGCGGATCGTCTCGTCGCATCGCATCGCATCTTGGTCTCAATGGCGAATCGATCAACAATCTGCAGAAAGGGCTTCATGGCGCATTACACGGTTGTTGCTCCGTCCTCACCACTAGCGGAGAACGTTCAGAAGCACACCCTAGCTCACGGCGGGTATATCCGTCCGTACGTCGCGGCTAGTGCAGCATCAACTACTATATGCTATGATACCTTGCACTACGCAGAAGTACATTGCAAATCGCATGCCATCCCGCCAAAACATGCATGGTTTCTACCAGCTACGAGAAGGATGAGAGACCAATCTCAACAGGATTTGTCCACCAGCAAGTGCCTGGCTTTCCCATCTGATAATCACCTTCTAGTAGTAACTACTACATTTCAATCAGCCCTAGAATGACAACGACATTATAGCCCCTGAATATATATGCAGAAAGGAAATGTCGAGGCTAGCCCTTAGTCTTCCCGTCAACCAAGGTCAAGGTACAAAATGTTTAACATCTATTGCGAACCATCCCGCTTACTTTTCCATGTGTCTGCTGTGCTACGCGGTCATGAACATTCGTTCGCCGCCTCAATAAGAAGACTAGAGAGCCCCAGGGAGAATCGAGGCTGAGCGTGCCGTGCATGTATATTAGGATAAAATAAGTCAGCGACGTTAAATAGAGCGACATCATAGCTTACAAAACATCTAGCTAGATATACAGAGGTGGTTTCAAGGAGATGACAGGGCAAGAAAAGGCCAGAAATATCAGGCTTCGTTAGATAAGTCTCATTAAATCATTAAACCAAGGAAAACCCATAAGCCAACGCGCTATGTCGTGGAAAAGAACTTGACCCCGCTCCAGAAAGACTAAATGGAATAGAAGGAAAGAAAGAGACATAGTACATACATGTGACATAGATGTAGAAGGAAATGTAGAATGGCAGGTAGCTAAATTGCTTCATTAAAATTGATAGTCGTGGATGGTGCCCTTGGTAGATCATTGAGTCGGGATAGGAATACGTGTAGAGTCAGAAACTGGTACCAATTCAACCAAGAGGGGCAAGTCGGTAAATAGATGAGGGGGAAAGGAGAATAAAAGATGTGAGGGGATGTGCAAGTGGCATCAGGTCAATTGATCCACCGCACTGCTTCCCTCTAAGCAGTCATGGGTATTCAAAAGCGAAACCAATCATGAGTTCGGCCGTGAGGCATGTAACATTCTTATAAAGGTTTTGTAACTGACATAGTAATAAATAGAATAAGAAAGGATTGAAGGGTCTGTCTAGTCGAGCCACCTCTCGTTCCGTCGAAGCGATTCGCAGAAGTAAAGTTCTGTATGCAAGGGAGGCAGGAAAGGCGCCGCTTCTTAACAAATGCGCTTGGTGTAAAAGGCTATTGCATATTGATGAAACGCCCTTGTGTACTGCGTAAGCGTGTCCGCGTGCTGTAGATAACTGGTAGGGAAAGCGTAAGGTCCGTGAGGACTGGTATCGACGTCGATATCTTTTTCTTTTTTAGGTGAACGTATAGAGCGCCTTTTCGAAGCGGTGGTAACAGGTAACAGCATTAACAATGGCGTCAAGGAGCAGGACCATCCAGCAGTCAAGGTGAAGAAAAGAGGCCGCTATTTCGTAGCAGGCGGAAATATCGCAGCAGATAGAGGAAGAAATTAAAAGGGAATCATCCACTCATTGCATCATAAAAGCTAGCTCATGATTCATTGCGGGTAAGCCTTCGTTAAGGGACATCATCCGTACCCCGACCACCCACGCCAGAATCGAATATAAGCAGGTAGTTGCGGGATAGGAGGATAAAGCTTGTCATCAGCGTCTTCTGCGAGCAGCCTGGTCCAACCTGTGATCTAGACTCTCCACTCTAGATCTGTATTGCTTTACGATGTCCCTGATACGTCTGATCTTGTCGAATTCGGTTTCCATTTCATCGATATTCTCCAATATTTGGCGCATTCGTGCAATCTCCACATCAGCATTGGCAATGACATTGCCCGCTTGATCGTAGGTATTTTGAATAGATAGCTCGGATTGTTCGTTTAACTAGGGGACGAAAATGTAAGCGCAGCTCTCAAAAAGACCAATCTATCAACGTGAGATAACAAGGCGCAAAGTAATAGAAGCAGTCCAAAGCCTAGATACGGTATGCAAAAACTAGCCGCGCAGCATGTATGCACCTACATAGTCGATTCTCCGCCTTATATCTCTTAATAAATTCTCGAGCTGGTAGTAGAGGGCTTGCAAACTATCCGGATCAAGCAACAGCCTGCCGTGACTGCTGGCCGCGCTGGCCGCGCTGGTAGCTCTTGAGCTCGAATTGCTATTCCTCCCCATGCCTCTTCCCCGGGACACTAGGCTGCCAGCATGGCTGCCCTGGAGGGCGATCTGCTGCTGGTGCACAGCCATCTGCATCTCGGCGGAGGTGAGGCCGAACCGGGCGTCGGGAATGGACGTTGACGCGGACATCTGGTGTTTGACTGGCGTGTGCGCAAAGACATGCTCTTTCAAAACAAAAAGTCGTCGGACACACGGGACGGGATGGGGCGGGCGGATTGACGGCAGTTCATGGTGAAGAGAACAATGCGAAGTTGATGGTCTTGAAAGATGATATAGATTCCGGAAGAGGGCGGCGGCAAACGCAAGTGCGATCTGGGGGAAGCCCTCGTCCAACTCCCTCAAAAAAGATGCCTGTTGCGCACTATTGGTCAATAGTGGCGTATAGCTAGATCGGAAAGCGGGATAATTGTGGATGACGAGCAGGATGCAGCCGCCGCGGATCTTAGCTTGTCAGAGGTTGGATGGAGAAATGGCGGGGATAGGTAGGAGAGGAGAGAAGATGGGCGGTTGGGTGAGGGATAGATGCGACGAAAGACGATAGCCCGATAAATGAAGGGGGTAGAGGAGGGAGGATGAGGGAGAGGCTGAGGTGAGGATGAAGATGAGGTTGAGATGAGGTTGGAGTTGGAGTTGGGAGTTGGAGATCGGAGATTGGGAGAGGTTTGTGTTTAAAGCTGGTGACCTGCACCGCGGCAGGAACAGCAGGGGGGATTATTCGACTGCAACCACACCAGACAGATACAGGTATATTGGCTGCTCTATTGGCATGCTTCTTTTTATTCCTTTGTCTGTTTATTCGAGACGTTTTTATAGGGAGATCTCCTGATAAATAGTACTATCACCGTATATATCTGGATTATTTATTCACGACTACATAAAAAAGAAGCTATCCAAAACCATCCTCATGCAAGCACTTCTCAGCCAAAGAAGACGCCCCATGGCAGCCTCAGTAGACAGATAGAATTAACAAATGCCCATCGGGATTGGCCTGGGCGAGAAAAAGCAATATATCTCTTTCCGAATCCCCGTCCACCAGAGAAAGAGGAAGAGGGGCAAAGCAGTCAGTATGTGCTGACGGAGAAGTGATAATGAAGCTCCTCTGAATGATAGACAGACAGATAGATATTCGGAAGAGACAGGATATCAAATCAATCCCACCATTGCGCCATGATTCCCCTCCAGCTCTCTATCAATTGGCATCCCATTCCACCCCATAACTGCGTGGGTTCATAGTTGCATTGGCTGGATGATGCTCGCATCTCCCGCAAATCCTCGTCCCCTCGCACGGTCTAGCCTCTAGCCTGCTGCCACTGCAAGTCACACGCGCATCTGCCAGTCCTTGAACAGTAGTAGTAACTTAATCCCCTCTCGCCCGTTGCCCGGGAATTGTAGATTGCGGCCGGGTTCATGAGGAGAGGAGTCTCCTCTGTTCATCTGACAGGTTTTGCTGGGGCCATTGGTGCTTCACCTCGGATATCTTGTCCTGTGTCGAGGCATCAACATCAACGAGAGAAATCACGAAGTAGTAAGAATCGAAAGAGGGCAAAGGAAAAAAAAAAAAAAAGGATCTGATCGTCAGTATGCAATCCTCCAATAGCCCACTAGTGTTTATGCGGGCATCTCAACCCCCTGCTTCCCAGTGCGCACGCATTATTGGAGCTGCAGAGTGCTTTGCATCGCATCGTAGGGCTTCCGGCTGCCCAACCTGTGAGGCTAAGGCGAGAGAGTGGTGCAGCAGACATTTCCATTGGCCGTAGGGGGTTTGGAGGTTTGGGACCCTTTTCCCCAGAAAAGGATAGACTGGTTATGCCATAATGCAGCAGAGTTATTATGTTCGTAGTAGTAGTAGAATGCTGTTGTGCTGCTCCCCGGCTGTCTGGACTCCGGGTTGCTGGGAAGTTGGGACCCGCAGTCGCCGCCAGCCAAACTACCAAACATCGCCCGCGTCTCTGCTTCCCAGCACTTTTAACTACACCAACTACATTACTTCCTCCAGTCCCAGTCTGCAGGACATACTGACTTCTCTTGCTGCAAACACCTCATTTTCAGCTTTGGGCCTTTTCCTAATCCGCCCTTTCTTTGTCTTTTTTTTTTTTTTTTTTTTTTTTTTTTTTCCTTACTCTAGCCCCTCCCACTTGTCGCAATTGGTTTTGCGCCGTGTACTCTGCCAATGGATAAAGAGCGCTCCGTCAACCCCGCGCAAGCCCAACGGCGTTCCGAAAAGGCAAAGGCGCTCAAAAAGAGCAAAGCGGAGGCCCAAGCTCGCC
>PDNB01000346.1:0-14256 GCA_002573585.1 Helicocarpus griseus UAMH5409
TGGATTTGGTCAGAAATTAACTTTGAGGTATCTATACTAGAAGAACAGTGGATATGTTTTCAAGGTGAAAAGATACTATGGCTTCCAAAGGAGTATCGCCCCAACTGCCTAGCATTAAAAAATCGTGTTCTTGCCCTTGGTCATTTATCTGGAAGAGTCTCTTTCATCTCATTCATCTCATATTTATTTGATAAGTGAGCTTCAGAGAAATAATATAACTCTCTTATATATTCTAATCTCTTTTTAAAAGAAGGGCCTGGTGTGACGGCAAGGCATCGAGCTAGAATAAGGAATCCTATTAAAACTGAGGAAGAAAAGAAAGAAGAAAGAAGAAAAAGAGAGGAGGCTGGGGGAAGAAGCCTATATACAAATGCGTAGGGACTTTGCAACGGAACAACATAACCCCATCTGCTCGGGCGGAATCATGCAGCAACAATCCCTTATTCAGCAGATACTCTGTAACAAGAACAATGTTATGCCGTCGCATCACACAGAAGATTCTTCTCTCATCATCCAACCTCGCGATAGTTGCAGGTTCTATTGCAGGTGTTACCCATGGTTCCAACTTCGCGATAGTATCCATTGGATGTGTATGTATATAGTGTCCCTGTTCTCATTTCCTTTGAACTCGATTGTAGAGAGGTCAGGCGAGTGGTGATATACTGTCCATTGGCTGCTTGGAATTCGCCTATTAATGAAGAAGCATACCCGTGTCCTTCTATCATCCATGTAGGCTAGCTCGAAGTGCCGAGGAATTGGGTGGTGAGTGGTATTCATAAAGGGGTTTCGCCATGGTTCCTGAGCAGCCGCCGGCAGATGCTCTATATCAGGAACAATGTTATGCCGTCCCGTCACAAATTACTAATTCATCATCTGCCACGTTCTCTTCATCAATTCCCTTTAACTTCTTCCACAGAATCCTAGGGAACTTATTGAGCCTATTTTTCATATATATACCATCTGCTGATTTGCTTATCGACACTCAGGGCTTTAAATGATGGTATTACGATGAAACTACAAGGTAGGTTTGCTCAATCAAAATCTCGTCACCTGGTGAGACCAATGCTGACATGTTCTATCTGAGTGTTAGATTTGAAAACCATTATTTTTCACACTCAGTTTAGAATAGCCCGGTCAATCTTTGGATCCCTAGGCCCAACTGTTGTTAAGGTTGGCCGGAAATGTGTTATCAAAGGGCCATGCCAGCTCCCCGAACTTGAAGCACTTCTCTATGTCTCAGAACACACCACAATTCCAGTTCCTCGAGTTCGGCGTACCTACAATGGACCAGGAGGCATATATATAATGATGGATTACATTCAAGGCATGGACCTTCAAACTCTGTGGATGCGCGGCCTGAAACCCAAGGAAAAGGAAACCATTGTCAATGATATTGCGGCTATATTGACTCAGCTTCGAACACTCCATCCCATCAAAGAAGGAATGGTTGCATCTGCGCAAGGTGGTGCCATTCTTGATTACCGTATTGGCAGTCAACTAGTCGGCCCGTTCCAGTCACATTCCAGCTTTCACTCTTTTTTACGGGGTGGTGTTCCGCTGGAAGCCACGGCTAAGGTTTTTGGGGAAGAGGTTGCATCGTGTCATACCAAGAATTATCGGACGTTCTTCTCGCATTCAGATTTAGCCCCACGGAATATTATCATTCGTGATGGCAGAATTGTCGGAGTTGTTGACTGGGCACTTGCAGGCTGGTACCCAGAGTATTGGGATCTAACAAAGGCTTATTACACTTCATTCAAGGTGCCGGACTGGCCTGAGAGCATTAAACTTAAGCTTCCTTCATATGCAGATGAGCTTGAGGCAGAACGCCTTCTTTGGAGACTCTATGATGAACCAGGAAATGTTTCGCGAAACTAGTTGTATCTTTATAATCACAAACGTTGCTTGGACTAGGGTTGACCAGGCATTGATTCGCATAATCCAATATCCAAAGTTTGAATTTTTCGATCTCAAAGTTCGGTATCACCGATGCACTCTGTAGAGTGGATATGGCATTCCAAACCCAATGATGACACCTTTCTCCCAACTCCTTATCCGGCAGAGCAACACCCTTGAGGATAATTTCGAGGTCATTTTCTGTCATTTGTGGAGGAACTTTTCCAATCATGACCCGACTGATCAACCGCCCACTGTCCAACGGATTCACATTGTTCTTATTCCTGAAGAACCAATCTCTTTCCAAGTTCAGGTCTTGTCCAGTCTCACTATCCAAACGAACGCCGTCCGAAACGTCGTATGCCATGTTGTCCCGGCCGTTGGACTTTTTAGGTGCTAACAGAAGTCCCCAGTGGTATGCACCGTATGTCTTGCGTGTTCCCTCGTGAAGAGACATTTCATCTCGGTGGTGAATGGAGACAAATAGGCGCTTTTTATTGCTCATATCTGTACCACAGCGTTTTAAAATCATTAGAATGATGATGGTTGCACTATAGTTCAAGGGTCATTTCTTCTTACTGTAGAGGTTCGGGAATGGAAGATTCAGCAAGCTGAGTTGGAAATTTGCCAGTTCGAGAGTATCTGATCAAATGGCAGTGGTATAGGCAGTGGTATATAAAAGGACCAGGAACCCCGCTCTCAGCCAGGAGCAACTGGTCGTCTGACAGCTTACAGCCAATGACAATAAGCGCAGCACTACGCATGACATTTCGCCAAGTTTGCCCGGATAGTCTAATGATCCTCGATTTTTCTACAACCTTACTACGATATCCTGTCCCCCTTTTATTCTTTCCATGTCTGATATCCCTATCCACTGTATCCATTAGTTGTAAGACCTGCTACAGCCGCTGGCGAAATCACCTTTCACCACAAGGCCACCTGTTAGCAGGGTCACAGAATTTGAAGACAAAACGGTGATTCCTCCGGTTTGCCCGCTCTCCCACCTCTTGCCAACGGGGATGGCGGATGAGGTAGGATCTCGTACAGCAAGGAGATTATTTTCCATATTCTCAACAAAGCTGACCGTGGGGCTAATATTCGTTTAGCCAGGCCTAGCACCCACTGAACAGCTATCTTTTAAGGCAATAATTGCTAAGTTCAATCTTTCCCTCTAGTTCAGAGAGTTTCTTTTGTTTTTATTGCGAATTGGTGATATTCTCCCGCGTTAAAGAAGATGGGTTAATAAATCTGTACTCGTCTTTTTAATTTGGTGGTCTGCTCGGTTGGGAATTACATTACCTACTGCTCTAGGCCCAGCTCCCATGGTCCGGCCAAAATGCTCCTTTCTCAGCTGAGAGAACCATGGACAGGCAAAAAGAATTTGGCAAAAGTATATTTTGTTATTGAGAGTAGAAGAGGTCTTTCTTTTTTCCGTGGTCAAGACCACCATGCCTAGCCAAAAAGTGCTACATAATTGACTGTTTTTGGATTTTGGCCGTTTTCCTTGCAATACTTATATCTGTTGAAACAAACACGTCCATCCACCATCTCCACCATGTCACGCCCCATTTCAGCTACTGTGGCTGGAACTCAAGTTCCGACATCCTCACCTGATGGTGCAAGTATCCTCGTACGATATTTCGCAATTGGTCCCGCAAGACATTGGAAGTGGAGGCTGGAGATCCTACAGTCAGTGTGTACCACTCCGCGCGCAGGTTACATGGGCCTTACCCATTACTAGCATTTGTCCATGTTCATCATAAATTTCGGGAAGCCTCTCTATCCGGTTCCCAGACGCCTCTGAGGAGATGATGTTTGAATAGTCTGGAACACCCTTGTGGAGAACAGCTCGTTCATGCCTTCCGAAAGGCAATTCATTTTTGATAAAATGTCCATTCTTAACATAGATTGATATGGCAAAAATCTTATATGCCATCATAATACATTAGTTCATTATGCTTTCACTATTGTTAAGGATCTCACACTTACATAGCCATTGTCGAGGATGTCATCTTCCAGCAGACTGTTCAGTAATTCTTGTGTGGCAATTGCAATATCTGATCTGTTAATTGCTTTTCATGATTGCTATCAGGAAAATGTGCTCACCAAGCGATTCCAGCTGCCACACCAGATGAATTCGGCGTGTTTGTGATGTGCAGGTGTTATACCCATATATCATCTTCCTGAGGTATGGAATCACCGCGGCGATGCCGAACTCGCTGGCTATCACAAGGACTGTCTCATAGTGGCTAACAGGTTCACTGATACCATGTGGGCCACTGAAAAATGCCAGGAATGAAATGGAGCCTTCTCCAACTGCGCGTGCTTGATGAAGAAGAGCTGTGGATATACCACTGCGTGGCTGCAAGAGAAGATCCAATGTGTCCTGCTTCCTGCATGACCATGATGTGACCACGAATGGATGGGTCTGCGCCCATGATGACAGGCTGACAGAGGGCATCCAGAGATTAATATATTGTCCAGCCTGCACTTTCACCGGCCGGGGTAATACAAGCCGGACCCTTATTGCAGTGTTGACAGTGTCATTGGTATTCTTCTTTATCTTATGTTGATAGTTGGTGGACGTGGACACTATTGCTCGTGGGCAACCTTGACCAGCGAACAATCCATTTCGATAGAGGAAGATAAGAAACTGTATAGTTGATGTTAAAACAAAGATTCCAAGTGCGGCATAAAGATATAGATGGGGATAAAGATTATCTGCAGGCAGATGTCGCCAAATCCCATATACACAAACTCCGGCCAGGGCCTGGTGTGTGCGGAGGAAGACCTCATATGATAGTTGGCGGAGAAAGGGAAGAGAAAACAGGAAGAGTGCCCCCAGACACCCGGCGCTCTGTTTAACAATATTAGCTTGCTCATCTCTAGTGGTAGAGCGGCCTGACATACAACCAATGTGAACATATTGTGAGCTTCATGGATTGAAAAGTCGACTTTCTGCGTTGTCCACATGATGACTATGTGAAAAACCAATAGAGCAGCCACTGTCCAGCCCGCAGCGCGATGAATCCGCCGACAGGATCGCAGGGATATGCTGAGTAGGTCAGCCAGGTAGCTTAGATGTGCAGCAGACAGAGGAAACACCAAATTAATTAGAGACAGCGTCCCGGCTCGACGAGCAGCACTAGCTGCTGATCTAACATTAAAGGAGACAAGGAAGATATTAATCACACCATAAGAAAGGTGAAAGAATACACTGGCTCGCGTCCAAGGACCCCAAAGCTGATGACGATTAACAAGATAAGGATAAGTGAAATGCCGCAAAACAAATGGCACAGCCATACCTGCCCAGTGTGCTATGAATGCCAATGTTTTGAACAGAAGTATGATTAAGAAGATACTGCCAACAGTCATTCCAAAGATAGCTACAATATCCATAGCTAATTGGTAAACTGGAAACAAATGCAAGATAAAAGATAGAAGAATGGACAGAGTGTGTAATAATGAGTGAGGATTAAGAGAGGAAAAGAAGAGAGTGGAATGGATTTGGAAAACCTTTGCTATAAGCAATATTAGAGCATAGCCGTCCAGTAGTCATTCCGAAAAAAAGCTTTGGGATAGAAGCTCACTAAGGATCTAATCTTCCCCTTAAAAGTCTGGCCAGAACAGTGTTGATAAAGTCTGTTGCCCCCTCCTGCCCCCCACAGAGTGACTGGTGGGGCAATCATTCAGACCACTCCTTGGCAATCACCTGCATATGCAAGTCATACATAATTCAAGTTATTATTTGCTTTTTCAGAGTGGGGAAAATACTATGACCGGATGAATGCAAGCATGGCTGATGAATGTATAAATATATATTTATTCCTAAACTCATCAATGTATGCACAAGCTATTTACAAAAATCCATGGCTCACTTTAAGTTCTGGATTCTTGTTATTTTCTGGCCGATGCCTGGCATCACAGATGTACAGCAGCTTCTCCCGACAAATGGAAGCTCCTCTTCCACACCACAGGTAACAAGCACGGATGCCTCAGAGGTGCAAACTATAGAATTACAGACGGCTGTGATTCTGCCAACCTCAAGATCTTCAAATACCCAGACCGAAGTTAAAGCCCACTCAGATTATGATATCTTCACCCACACGCTCAGTTTTGGATCAGCTTATACAAGATACATTAAACCCAATCTAGATACGTTGGCTAGAATTGAAACCACTATTTCTCCCCCCGACGAAGACTCTACTACTGGCCAGAAATCACTATTCATTAGCAGCCCCGAAAATAGCGATGGGCGTGTTCCTTTCACCGAGTGGATGCCATTCAAGCCAGCAACACCCACTGTTTTTCGCCAACACGATGACACTATTACCAGTCCTGAATATAGCCATGGGCGTACCCCTTTCGCCGAGTGGCATACCCCTTTCACCGAGTTGATGCCATTCAAGCCAGCAACACCTACTGTTTTTCGCCAACATGATGACCCCATTGCCAGTCCTGAATATAGCCACGGGCATACCCCTTTTGCCGAGTTGAGCCCATTCAAGTCTGCCAGTGTATCTCATTCCTCGAGCTGGCATACTTCAACACTCCCTCCAGTATATTCGTCAGCACAAACATCGCCGCCTGATTTCGAGCAGACGTCTCCAACCTCATCAATACCAGCCTCAGTGATACCAGTTCCATCAACATCACTCCAGAGATCTACAGGATCTATAAATCTTATTTTCCAGTTGGTCAATGAATCGAGACCGCTCAATGGAACTACAATACAATCAACCTCGCGATCGCATATTGTACAGAATTCAGCACCATCTATGATAACCTCACTATCATCGACGAGGCCAGAGATCTCAGACATCTCATCTAGTTCCACAACATCTTCTAGACATCACTCCCGGATCCCCAGCTCCCCAACCCACTCTAGCACAGAGACTATCACTGTGTCAAATGACGTACCAGGACCTCCGCGTTATACAGCATTTCCAGGTTCTGAAACCAACACTGGCCCCACCTCTCCTGCCGAACGAGGCCAGTCGAGTGGAATCATTGGAGGTGCAATTATTGGCACATCTGCCATCGTGGCACTTGGAACATTTACAGCATGGAGAATTCGAAGACGAAAGCAGCAACCAGCACGTCCACCACCTCCTCCTTCTATTTCCCGATTCTCTGATGGGTCATAACACAAATTACCACAGGATTAACTGTTACGCAGAGGCAACTACGTGTGGCTATTAAAGGGGGCCAGATAGAGGAGATGTGAGAGACACATGATCCAAGTATATATTTCCCTGAATGTAAAGCAGTGAGTGTACTGCGTTTCATATCATATTTCTTTTGTAATAATGGCTTTAGAAAGCATGCCATCCTTCGGGAAAACATTTTCAGCTTCTCTTGCCTGATATATGCTAGATACTGTATTTAGAATCGAGACTGTTAAAACTTTGAGGAGTGGAACTACATTGACGCAGAGAAATTGACCAATGAGGAGAAAGGGTTGTGTGACGGCAAGGCATCGAGCTAGAATAAGGAATCCTATTAAGGCCTAATGTACAAGAATCTACTGTAAAGCTGAGGAAGAAAAGAAAGAAGAAGAAAAAAGAGAAAAGGCTGGGGGAAGAAGCCTATATACAAACGCAGGGACTTTGCAACGGAATAATATAACCCCATCTGCCCGGGCGGAATCCTGCAGCAACGACCCCCTATCCGGCGGATGCCCTATATCAGGAGCAACGTTATGCCGTCACAGTTAAGCCTTTGGTCCTTTGAGTCAACTGCCCAACTTGTCTTTCCTGATGACGGACGATGCAAAGGCCGAATCCGATACATAATTTCTTATTTAAATCAACACTGACTTCTCAGATTACAAAAAGGCTATCTGAGAAATGCCACTGCTCTGGTCTTATCTCATGTTAAGTGGTGAGGCTCTTTATACACCCAGCCATACCAGTCGGCAGCACGTTTCCCTATTCTGATAAGCACTATATCATACCATTTGGGTTACCTTCCATCTTTTCGGATGAATTGCTGATTCTCTGGAAATCCAGTAATGGTAGTTTTTTTCTGGAGGAATTGATTGATGTGCGCATATCTCTCAGGACCCACTTCCTTGGGTGACTGTGGGTGACTGCCAGCATAGTGAGTGACAATGTTATTGGACTATAGAGCCTCCGCTTTTGCCTCCACACTTGGAGATGCTCTATATATATGAGATCACGCGAATGCCCGTGAAAAGTGAGCAGCTAGCTTCCTCAACAATCTTCGAATGTTGTCATACTGTACCTGTTAACTTCGACCTTGTGTATCAGCTATACAATGAAGGTACCGACCACTCCAGCACCAGCTTCCAGCAGCCATACGATCGTTGAGGCCGTGGAATACTTACATACTGAAGAAAACCAATCACCTGGCAACTGTCAACAGCAAGCCATCATCGCCATCACCAAATATTATCAATTTCTAGTAGATAAAGGCCTACTCCCTGCATCAGCTATCTACTACCCACCCACCAATGGATGGCCCCAACTGACCGACAACTACCTCACACCACTGGGGAAAACACCAGCCGTAAACAGACTTATCCGCCATCTCCCGTTTGTGGAGTACGGGGATGTGGGAACTTATAATATCTACTATCATACAGTCGCTGTCGACTACCGGACTGGAGATGGCGTTAGCTATGGGGATTTTCATAACCTTGAGGAAGATCTGGGGGTAGACATTCCACCTCATGTCCTGATATATGCGAAGCCGGCTAGGGCGAGTGGCAGGTGTTGGATGTGTTTTGATACAAAAAGGAATACAATGACATTGTTTGATTTTGAGTATGAACTCAACAGGGTTGGGTTGGGGGAGGTGGAAAATTTTTTGGAAAAGGTATGTCTATCTAGATGTTTTGAGCCAGTAGGGTGTAATTATATATATAATTATATATTGTTTCTAACTTGGCTTTTCAAGAATTCGGATGATGGGCGGGAAAAGCGTTGTTTGATTGAGACATATGGACTTGATGATTTTTTTGAGAGAATGAAGAATGTGCTTGCACAGGATAGGAGTGGAAGGTTTTTGTAAATATTACAAACTAGGAGAAGGCCCCGAAGGAGAATTATAGGCCAAGTTAGAATAGGACTTGAGCCTAGGACCTACTTGTCTTCTTGATCACAATGAATCTGATTTACTCCTACACTTAGTTTACATCCCCATAAGCCCTAGCTATCAAACTTCTTTTTAGTTACTAGGTTACCGCCGTGGTTAGCTAGTAACAATATATATCTTCCCCTATATATATTGTCCATCCATTTAACTGGCTCTACCCTATCTAATCCTGATCAAGCGCAATAAGGCACACTATATAACCGCTATATAGTTGTATTTTCTGTAGAAAAGTCTTCGGCTCTGATTTAGTGAGTAATACAGTCACCCGGATCTTGACTGTTTTACATTGTGGAAACGAAAGGCTTCTCCAAACAGTATGATAATGTGGAGAAGGCGTCCGAATGACCGGGTGAATGCTTACAAGTTCCAGAATCCTCTATTTTACATCATAGCACAGAAGCTTTTCTATTTAAGTTGGAAGATTTCCGCTTGGGCAAGATAATAAATCAACAACAGATACTAGTCAGAATGGAATTGAACAACATTGAATGGCCAAACCTAGCAAGGTGGAACCAAGAGCTAGATGTGCCTGGTGACCTAGCGGGTAATTGGAACAATCTTGACGTTGCCGACAGTGCGACCTCTCATAGTGTCAACCAAAATGATGTCGAGTTTCCACTTTCCCTTCCTTCCGTGGGATCGTCAGAAATGACAACTACAGAAACTCATTGCCAGACAACCCAGCTGTCTGGTTCATGTCAATGCTCTGAGAAGTTGCTGCAGCTTCAGGAAGAGATTAAGAGGCTTTGGAAAGAGTAAGTGTTCCCTTCAACAGCTTGGAATGTGTAGCTGATACGGCAAGCAGGCTTGACAATAGAAATCGGTATCTCATCAGCCTCAGGCTTGTATTCAAAATTTTTACATTGACTTACTTTGTTATCTGCAGTAAAATAGAAAAGCTCTGTATATACATACAAGAGTCTTTGCAGCCTTGGACGGAATCCATCACAGAAAGGATTGATGACTTGACCAACAAGTGCAACCCACCTGAAGATATGGACATCACTTATCACCCCATGGCTGATGTCAAACAGAGCCAAGTGTTCGGATTTAGCAGAACTGGCGGAACAGACGAACATTCACCCATGGGCGAGGGGGTATAATTATTGTGTTCCTTGTATCTCTTCTTTCTTCTTTTCTTCTCCCTCCTCACCTTTGATATTTCATATACCGGACACCATTAGATATATCGAATATCATTTGATTCTTTCTCTTTTACTGGACCTAATATTTGGCACAGCAGATGATGAATTAAAAAGCTGCCTGTTTTGTGTGCTAGTTGTTGTATATCAGTAGGCCTGGTTAAAATTTCAAATAGTGCTAGAAAGTGTGACGGCAAGGCATCGAGCTAGAATGAGGAATCCTATTAGGGCCTATTGTACGAGAATCTAAAGCTGAGGAAGAAAAGAAAGAAGAAAAAGAGAAAAGGCTGGGGGAAGAAGCATATATACAAACGCAGGGACTTTGCAACGGAATAATATAACCCCATCTGCCCGGGCCGAATCCTGCAGCAACGACCCCCTATCCGGCGGATGCCCTATATCAGGAGCAACGTTATGCCGTCCCGTCACAGAAAGTCGCAAGTGGTCAGGGCTAACAGGATGGTGCCTATGATAGATAACCAAAGGGACTATGAGCGCCTGTGTTCTATTGTCTATAATTTCATCCTAAGTTTTCATCCTGACATCATAGCACGGGCAGTATCTTCTTCTGTCTGATCACATGACCTATTTTTTTGGCCGGACATTAGTACACCCGCCCCGACCAATTGTTCCCCTTGGGGCCTGGTTTTCAAGTAAAAGCCCGCAAAGGCGAATTGGTGTTAATAGCAGGCACCTGAATAGAGGAGCAAAGGAAAACAGGTTTTCAGGGGCGCCTATGGCGCTTAGTGTGCTTCACTAATTTATCCAAGTTCAGATAAGCTCCAATAACTAAGCATGAGCATGTCCAGTCTTCGTACCGGAAACATGGAGATCCGGCAAATTGACATATTTCCAGATCTGTCAGAATGGAGTTCTTGCATTTCAGCTTGAAATTAATCAATCTGAGAATTATAAAAAGACCTTTCTTTCCATATGATATGATCAATACCAAACAAATCCTATTTCTTTGTATTCACACTGTTTTTTACTATCTTCTTGGCTTAGATTGCTCTGAACCTTTTCAAGGACAACTGATACTCCACTTCATACTCTATAGCCAACATGCCTCGCCCAAAAGCCCTTGATGTTGAGCGGGCACAAAATGCTGATGCTTTAATTCCTTCACCACGACGAAGCGCGCGGTTGCAAAGAATTTCACCTCAACCTGCTACTCCTGCCATACAGTCACCTGGAGACACTCGTCCCACCCACAAAAGATCCAGGGAATCCATACCTCCAGATGATGATAATCTCACATCAAAACTATCAAAATCTGAAATGGTAATTGCGACCCCGCGTGCTATGCTCAAACCTGGTGCGAGTCTGAAGACTGTTTCGAAACCGCCAGCCCCGACGGTCTCCGATGGAAGTGAGGAGGAAGAGCCTCATGGAAGCCAACAGGTTGCCTCAAAAGGCAAAGAGAAGATGACACCTCAAGAGCAAGCCGTGGAAGCTGTGCTACATGCGTCGCCCGACAATCCATATGACATACTGGATGTGCCTGATCCTAGTAGCGTCAGGACTATCCAACAGGCTTATAGGCACCTGGCACGCCTTATCCACCCAGACAAAACCAAGCTTCAAGGTGCTGAAGACGCGTTCAAAAGTAGGTGGAAAATAACCAGCCACTCAAATTTCACAGCTAACCAAGAGCCTCCTAGGACTGAACTGGGCGGGGCAGATGCTAAATGTACCAGACGCCGCTTTCGCGGCAAATGCATTCACAGAGGAAGCTAACGAGGAACTGGATGATGATGGAGATACCCCAATGCTTGATCCCGACCATCACGATCCAGATCCCAGACCGATGCCGAATGCGTATATTCAAACTTTATACAGACAGGCAACACCATTTGTCAAGCGCTTATTCGAGAATCCAGATGATACTGAGGCTAAGGCCGAGTTAAATCGAATGAATAAGTTGATTTCTGCGGACATCAGGAACAATGGGCTATCATCAACTAAGAAGCCCTCTGTTTTTATCATTCAGTATCAGGCACTTGCTTCACAGGCAGCGATGGCTCGACTTCTTGTTCAAGCTCTAAAGTCAACTCCCGCTGAGCACTTTAGAATCAAGTATGAAGATACTAAGGAACAGATGAATGAAGCAAACAACCTCATAGAAATTCTAGTTGAGGAAAACCACTACCCAACATGTTGGAAGGTCAAATTCTCACTCAGTGAGAACGGCAAGCAACTTCTTATGTCCTACCCAGAAGAGGATGAACCGCAACCAGTTGTGATGGGCACAGAAACCTCAAATCCACCGAGGACAAATGCGACGTGGAGACCTGGTTTAACTCGGCAGCTGGAGCCAATTCTCGCCTGCAAGGAGTTATTCCGTACAAGGAAACAAGGCCGAAAGCTAAGGACACCTGAAGTTACGGGACACCTGTTTATCGTGCAGGCGAACGGACCAGATAGCCAGATATGTGAGATTCGATCAGGTTCTGAGATAGGCTGGAGGACAACCCATGCCTACACTGCATTGCCAGATAGGAAAATGGTTGGATGGTCAAAGAGCATGTCTGACAACTATGAAGAAATTGATGGCATCTTGAAAGTTGCCTACTCAGAGGACAAACCTGGCCTAGGTCTCCTTGTTTGTGTCAAGGTTCCAGGAAGCGATGGTGAGATGGACTGGATCACTCGGACAACACTTCGGGATATATGGGGAATTGGTGATGCAGACGCAACAATCAATGAGATATTTGAAAGTGAGGGAGAAATACCCCCAAGGGGAAGAACAAGGATTGAGTATAAGCCGCGAAGAGCTGTTGATTACAAGCGACAAAAAGAACAAGATAATGTATCTAGTGATGAAGCAACAAGTGATGAGAGCGACAGTGGAGTTGATTACCACCGGCCAAGCAGATATTCAACTAGGGCAACAAAGAGGGTCACACACAGGGGCCATAATCAACCCAGCAGACGTTCTGCAGCTGCGCCATCGACCTCACTGACACGGCAGCATTATAGGCAAGGAAGAAAAAGCCGGATGTTGAAAAGCAGTGCTGCCCAGGATGAGGATTCTGAAATTGCGAAGCTCCAGTCTCAACTCGCCCAAATAAGACAAGAGCTGAACAGGTTACACTTGAGAAACTAATGGTCATTGTCATGACATTTTCTAGCCAACAGAGAAAGTGCTTCCATTACTAAATTGGGCTGGTATCATTTTGGTTTTGGTCTTATACTTTTTTTCATCCATTTCATATGTCAGATATTCAACACTATTAGTTTTATATAGATAGCCCTTGAAAATAGTATCATTCTTCTCCTCATCACAATGTCATCTTCCTGTCAAGATAATAAAGTCATTACATTTATGTGCTTCTAAGCGACCTCGATTTGGCAGGTATCTGGATAGATTCGTGATACTATTAGAATCTTATTAAACAAGAATACTAAGCTAGAGGAGGAAAGAAAAGAAGGTGAAAGAGAGAGCCTGCAGCTGAATAGATATATACAACACCAAGGAGAAATTTTAGCCCGTCGCTGTAACAGTGATGATAAGAAGCCTTCCAAGCTCATACTGAGTTGCATACTGCAAGTAAAAGAAACAAACTGACAGTCTGATAATTTCTATGGGCTGACTTTCATTAATCCAAAAGTACCTTTTACAAAAAGGAAAAGTTGAATGGACACAGTTTACTGTAGCTTGCAAAATCAGCTTGACCACCTGGTAACAGGAGAACAAAAATGAGAAAGAAAAGAGGGAAAAGTAAAAAGGGACATGAGCAGCAGTATTTATAACCTCTACTTAGGCCTCTCCCAATCAAGCTTCACCAGATCCTAACAAAGCTTGTTTGATGAGGAGTTGTCTAACTGTTGCTATTCACTAAGAGTCTGAGAGGAAGAGAGAGTATCTGGGTGTTCAGAACCAAGGTTTTTGCTGTGAAGTTGAACACACATTTTCATCAAAGCTACAGCATCCTCAACACTTCCTAGGGATTTCAAGGTATAGGCCAGGTTGTCCATGCTGGTCAGGGTGTCAGGATGCTCTGTGCCCAGCACTCTCTTCATGATCTTCATCACCTGCATCTCCAGCTCTTCTGCATCCTTCCACCGTCCCTGATTCTGGTATGTGGATGCCAGGTTG
>PDNB01000347.1:0-14247 GCA_002573585.1 Helicocarpus griseus UAMH5409
TTTTTTTTTTTTTTTTTTTTTTTTTTTTTTTTGGGCAGCCAAACGAACCCTGACTAAACTTCTGCAGTAACTCTATTTATTATTATTCAACTCCATACAAACAAACATATTGTTTCTTTTTTTAAGGGAAAAAAAAGTATTTTATCTATTTATTCCGCCTAATTTACTATGATTCGTAGACATGTCATGTCTCAATATCATGTCTGATACAAACATTTCAGGATTCTCCATGGTCTGACAGATCGACCTTTTGTGTGCCCTCACACATACACATAAAGTCATAAACCCCAGTCCCGGTGCTAGTTACCTAGCAGCCTCAATACCACGCTGCTGAGAGCAAAGGCACTGTCTACATCCCACTGCTAATGCGCGAAATCTTTCACATATAAAGAGACGCCGCAAATATCACATCGCGCTTGATCATCTCCTGCGCCTGCTGCATCTTGCTATACAGCGTCGGGTCACCGACCAGCTTGGCAGCACTCTTCACTTCACGACATGTCTCATCCAGCCGGGTGATTACACGGACAATCGTGCCTTCCATCACGTCGGTGAGATCGGTGATCCGATTGAATGACATTCCCCGCGCCCATTCATACACAACTTCGACCAGGCTGAACCGGGGTTTGCTGGCAAAGTCGTTCGAGTCCTCGCTCGATAAAATCACCTGGTGCTGGATTTGGAAGTCGTTGACCTTTTCTGATATCTTGATGATGGTCTCTTTGCCCTTTTCAAGTTTAGGTGTTAGTGTTGGGACGCTGTCGGTTTTCTCTTGGAAGACGAAGGCTGATAGGAGAGCAACAATCTCTTCTGGCTCGTAATCTGCGAGCACATTCTCAAGGATCAATTCGGTCAAAACGAGTTCATCGGCTGAATGAATCTGAAGACGAATATATGTTAGGAATGTCCTGAAAAAATCGAGTTATTTTCAGCAAGAACAGAATAACATACCTCGCAGGCAACTTTCCCTTTCAGTTGGACTCGAGATGCCTCGTCAACAAATCCGAGATCCTTCAAAACCAAGATTCGTTGCTCGTAGTCAGGCAAAAGTTGCAGGTTTTGGTCCGACATCAGTTGTTTCAGTTGAGATATGTTCTCCTTCACCTGCCATTCGTCATGTTGCATCTCAAACTGTGCAAGCATCATCAGCACAGGCCAACTCAGTCAAACCCCTGCCAAGGAAAATAGCGCTTTCAAACTTACGTGTTTCAAAAACTGTGGGCACTGCAAACACCGACTTGACCGAATTATGCCCACTTGCTCCTGACGTCGGTTTAGGATTTCGATGACCTGAAGCTCCTTGACCCGATCCCATTCCAATTCGTCCCAAGCGCTAGTCTTCCACGAGGAACAAATCGGGGCAAGATCCTTCTGTGCAACTTTCAATGCCTCTGTGATGGGGTCAGCTATGCACTTAAAACGGGACTCATGTGATTCTGCGTTGAAATTCGCAGGTGCACGAATGCAAGCTTACCTTTCTTGATATTTAGGTACCAGGTTGGGCCACCTATCTTTATGACGGTTGAAGTTACACATTCAAGGTCCTCAAGCGGAATCTTACAGGTCTTCAACACCATCTCAGACGAGTTGGTCGACAATGGGGAAAACATATGTCGGAACTCTGGAATATAAGGGAGAATATCGCTTGGATGCCGGCTGGAATTTATCGGGCCAAATTCGAAAATCTGCAGGCCAAGATTTGGCCCAGGAGCCATACCTTCGCGGATGAGCATTCCGACAGTCCTAATACCGTTCTATGGCCGGAAAAAAAGGCCAACATTAGCAAAGCACATAAAATTAAGGTTCAATATATGTATGCCTTACCTTCTTAAACACGACCAGTCTCTTGGCTGAGAACAGTCGTCGTCCAACCGGAGATGAAAGAAGGTTAATATGGAGTTTTGAAGTCAATCGGGAATACTCCATAGCGGCTTCGTGGCAAGTTTCCATGTCGACATCGCATATCGGGCATGGCTGCCGCTTTATTTTCTCCAAACTGGCTTCAGACAGCTGTACTTGTTTTTGGTGTTCCGGTAGGAGTGCCTGTGTTGCATTTTCGCTGAAACTTCGCTTGATCATTTCTTCAATCTTCAACGCTTCTACCCGCAGCAGATTCAGAATCATGTTATAGGTGAGCCGGAATTGGGATCGAAGTTTGGTCGGATCGCCTAAAATCATACGGCGCAGAGTAGCGGCAGGCGGCGCTTCATCCCTACCTGACGTGACAATAATCACAGAACCAACAGTATCAAGGCCACGGCGTCCCGCTCGGCCCGCCATTTGGGTATATTCTCCCGGGAGGAGGTCTCTAAATGACCGACCATCATGTTTTCGGAAGCCAGAAAATACAACAGTTCTAGTGGGCAGATTCAAACCCATGGCAAAAGTTTCCGTCGCAAAAAGCACCTTCACCAAGGTCTTCGCGAATAATATCTCAACGATCTCCTTGATGATAGGTAGAAGACCGCCATGGTGAACACCCACCCCCCTACCTAGCAGCTCCCTAACGCGGCGAATCTGCGGGAGAACCCTATCTTCTGGCTTTAACCTCGCCAGTGACTTTTCAATAATCATGTGGATAGTACTCTTTTCCGCCGCTGTGCAAAAATCCTGGTTCGACAGAGAATCCGCATTTTCCTCGCACCTCTTCTTGGAAAACACAAACACGCACGCGGGTAACAGGTTCTCCTTTCGCAGATGTTGCACAAGATGGACCCAGATATTTCGGTCCTGTGCCACCGTCGTACGCCCGCCGCCCCGGCCAGTTCTAGCAATGTTGCCAGTTCCACGGGACGCGGGTTGGCCTCTACCTCGTTGCTGTGCACCTCCTCTTTGCTGTTGGCCGCCACCGCGTTGAGGGCCCCCTCGTTGATTGCCACGTTGGTTCTGCCCGCCACGACCCCTATCTCCATGCCCACCTCTATTACTATTGGACTGAGCCTCCGCTGCTTTTTGGGCTTTGATTTTGTCGCGTCCCGATAAAATATCATCTGCTTTTTTCCAGCCCTTTTCGATAAAGTTTTTGTTGGAATCGACGATTTTGTGCATGCTTTTATCGGCCCACAGATAATGCTCCAACGGGACGGGCCGCTTCGGGGTGGAAATAACATATATATCCTTCTTCTTGGTACGACCAACCCACGAGGCAAACTCGTACGTGTTGGGGACGGTAGCGGAGAGTAGAATTAAAGTAACGTGTTCCGGAAGCATGATAATGACTTCCTCCCAAACTACGCCACGTTCTAGGTCGTTCACGTAGTGCACTTCGTCGAAGATAACGAACTCCACATCGCGAATAAGATCAGCCCCCCGGTAGAGCATACTCCTTAGAATTTCCGTAGTCATAATCAAGCAGCTCGCCTCAGCGTTGATCTGGACATCTCCGGTCAGGATACCCACATCTTCAAATGTATTTCTGAAGTCGCGGAACTTTTGGTTACTGAGAGCCTTGATCGGAGACGTGTAAATAGCTTTCGTCATGTGTTTAGCAGCAAGCGCAATCGCGTATTCCGCCACGACAGTTTTGCCTGCAGACGTATGAGCGGCAACAAAAACAGAGTCTCCATTCTCCAAATGATAAACCGCCTCCTTTTGAAAGGTATCCAGCTCAAATGGCCATTCCCTCGCCATGTCCGGCACCAAGTCGTAGAAGTTCGTAATCTCCTTGTTGATATCCACCACATGTGCCCACTCCTTACCCCCCTTCTTCGTTGTGGGCGCCAGAAGTTGTCCCCTTGGCTCCAGAGCAGGGTATTCAACGGGTAGCAAAGAATCGATATCCTCTTCTTCTTCATCGCTAGGCAACCCATCTTGGAGGTCCTCTGCAGCTGCGATATTCTTGTCTATATCAGTAGGAGACCCTTCTCGCGACGTTTCGTCCACCTCTTTCTCCTCCTTCTCCAACGTATTCTCCACATCCTGTGCATCACCTTCATCGACCTTGCTTTTGGCCTTCTCAAGTTTCAATCCCCTCGAAAACCCCGGGGGAACCTCCAACAAGCCGCCTTCAACACCGAAATTAATGATCCTGTCCAGCGCTGAAGATTTCCCTCCAGTAGCAGTGCGGTGCTCATCAGTTTGAGCTTCGCTCTCGAATTCAGCAATAGCTTCCACGCCTTCCAGCCCGCCAGGCGCAAAGGGGAAGAATCCAGCAGCACCGCGCACGAAATCAGCACGACCCGCAGGCCGCCTGAGCAGCGAGGTGGAATTCTTGGCAGTAGCGCTGCTTGCAGGAACAGTTACCTCGCGATAACCAGTAACCCTGCCCTCCAGACCTTCCCGGGTAAATCGGATGATAGTGCGGGTCTGCGGGGGTGCCAGTTCAAAAAGACTTGTGTAGTCTATAGGAACTTCCCAGCGTCTATATTGGTCGTCAATTTCAAGATTTCTGCTAGTTCACACTGTAAGGGGTAAAAACATACTGTTGCAGCTGATTCAACCACTGAGTACTAAACCGGGGCGAAGGATACAGAAACTCCCTCTCCAGCTCTGCTTTGAGCTCTTCCTCAGACTGCACTTCGCGCTTGCGAGGCTTCGAACGCGGGCCCGTCCCAATTTCCTTCGCACCGCCGGCCAATTCATCACAGTTTGCCCCCGCTATCCAAGCGTCCAGATAATCATCAATATCCAACTTATCTGCAGCAGTGTGAACTTGCTGGACGGCGTCAAGCAAGCCTGGATCTTCTCCCATGTTTGATAGTATTGTCCAACCTGGTAGAGGATAAAAAAGGGAAGTAGTAAAGAAAGGTAAAAGAAGGCGTATTAAATCTCAGGATATCATGCCAGAGAGGAAAGAGAGCGTAATTCAGATACCTGCTGTCTTCTTCTCAGGTCATCTTGCTATGCGGGGTATAAAGAGTAATGTTCCTGTCCCTTCTTGCAGAGAACAGTGGTATCAGCAAGTTCTCAAAGAAACAAAAATATCAGATGAATAGTTTATTCGCCGTTTCAGCCACTAATCCCGCTTGTTTACCCCCTTTTCCTCTGACGTGAATATAGCGAATGGCATCATTGTGGTGAAGTGGGAGAATCAGGTGATCTGGTCCGACAGGATGACTAAGCGCGGGTGCAATCCGGTTATTGCGCTTAGGATAAATTTTTAATTAGACGCGCGCGACTATGTACGCGCCGGCATTATCCTCCACTGGACAGACAGCTGCAGGGAATCTACCTTGGTAGATATAGAGAAAACTATCTTTACGAACCACGTCGGAAGGACGATGGTGAGGAAACCCGAGTTAAAAACAACAGATATGTCATCCGCAATTGTTTATATATATTTGACAACAACCCGGCAAATCGAATTGGATGACTTACTAGTGAGAGGACGTAACTAGTACATTGCCAGATACTAGTAGCAATGGCACATGGGGAGGTCACTCATTTCGAATAATAAGAAAGAATAAGTATTCCCTTGGTCCAGGGACAGACTAACACGGTAGCGAACGTCTAGTGTTAACAATAGTAGGGAAAGGTAGGCAAATAAAACGACCCCTTAACATTCCCGCAGTCAAAGACAAGAGCACACTAACCACTAATTGCCAAATTGCCTGAAGCCAATAGAACAGAAACAGACTAATCAAGGGTGGATAGTAGGGTGGATAGTATTCTGCACCCTGGGATAAACAACCAACAGGGATTCCCATAGCTCCGGATGATGGGTAACCAACACTTCCGGTTCCATCCCCATCGCCATAAACGTCGTATCCACTCCACTACTTACAGGCGTCATGCAAACCTTGCAAATCTGAAATCCGGAGAGGAATGCGTATGCCATGAATGCGGGGGTAAACTTTCCATCCACGTTGAAATCCGGCTGCATGAAATTCAGTTGAGCGTATGCGAGGAAGCCGCAGATGTAGCCGACAAACACAGCCCCCATGCTAATGGAAGCACCAACGATACTATCATTCACGAGCGTGTCAATGCCTCGATATTCCATCAGTTGCCATATATATTTGGATGCTTGCAGATAGGGTTTTCCGTAAAGCGCCACATGGCAAAATGCATATCGGTTGAAAGTCTGGGTTATATATCGGAGTCCGCTCATAAAACCTCCTACAGCGCGGTTTGCAATCATTCCGATGGAATTTCGGCCACCGATCATCTCCTCCCGTCTAGAAATTGTGCACAGCTGACGGAGCCCATCAACAACGGCAACAAACAAGCTCCCAAAACAGATACTGCCAAAGGAGTAAGTTAATGCACGTTTCAAAGCACCTCTGATCGGCGACCGCGGCAACGAGTTGGAGTTGGAATTATTGCTGTAAAAATACCAAGACCCGTGAACGCCGGCAGTAGTGGTGTGCATAGTATTCTTCATCCACTCTGTGACCCAGTAGGCAACAAACGTGATAAAAGTAGTCAGAGCCCGTGCGACAATAGGCTTACATTCGGCGTCTCCGCAGATAGGGTTTGATCTCTTCTCTTCTGGCGTGAATGCAATATAAGTTGCGACAAGCGTCACAAAAACCAGTGCAGTAAACCCAACAGCAAAAATGGCCCCAAAAAGGCTTACTAGATGCACGGGTGTATAGCTTCTTGTAACTGCTGACGTTGTCCGGAGCAAGACTGTGGTGAAAGGAATGCGCGGTATCCAGCTCACAAAGTAGCAAAGAGCGAAGAGGCCAAACATTAGAAAAGTAATCCCAACGCCCCATTCCTTTTTGTAGAGAGACCAAAGACCCGTGCCCAATCCGACACTGGTATTCAATATCCCAGTGATCCATATCAGCTTATCGGGAAACCACAAATATATCTGAAAGTATACGGTTGAAAAGCTGATGGCAAGCGTTAGATTAGAGCCAAAAATGATGAGGACATTGGTGTCGAGCGCAATGGTGTTCGAGGAATCGTTGACAATGTGGCCTTTGAAATCTGCGCCCTGCACATATCTGCTTAATACCGCGGAGGACAGAAAAATGAATCCCGCTAGAGTGAGTAGAAACTAGCACGACCAAAGCAGTTTCAAGAGTTAGCATCGATTATAGCATCCAGTGCCCCCCAAATAAAATGTTGAGAATAAACAATCAAACCGACCAGTATTCCCGCCCATATATCATGGTATTCTCTTTTGTAGAGCTTGAAAACTTCCTGGAAGGGCTTTGCCCGCGGTCCGTCATCCTTTTTCCGCGAAAATGGCCAACGCAGGTTCAATTTCGGTATTGAGAAAGTCATATTGCCCATGTTAACATTTATGGCCGGCCATGAGGAGCCCCTGCATCCATCTGCGGCACGTCCCTGCGCATCAAATTGATTCGTGCCAGGATGCTCCTCTCGGGAGGGCGGTTGCGACATTATTCAAGTCATGTAGAGGCCGGCGACAGGGCGACGCCAAGGTGTTAGAAATATCAATAACAAAAAGTGTTACAAAGTAAGGAGGCTCAGCGCAAGCCTTGAGTCCGGACGTAAGTCGTGATATGAACTATAGATAGTATGAATGAAGCGCGAAAGAATATTCAGAAGCAAACTTGATTGTTACCACGACCATATGCAAGCTCCTATAGATTCAAGTAAAGCGCATTGAATGGCTTATGGTCGAAGCTTCCGTGTTGGCCGTAAATCCCGGTCGACACGAGTAGTTCTCTCGAAGAAGGTTGAATCGTGTTGCGATCAGTAATTCCTTCCCAAGTCACCCTCTTCTTTCCATTCCGACGTCTGGGTCAACCCTATCCCTGACCCATATCCCCGTGTTTTATAGATATTGCAGTAGTTTGCACAGGTGTTTTTGGCTACTCTGTGGTGTTTGCTCAATACCAATCCGTTGAACTCAAACACCGCGGCCGTTGTTTCTGCTTGCAATTGAACTTTTCGTCGTCGCAAGCGCTAAGACAATACGCATTCAAAAGCAGAACCACAATGTTGAGGTTTCCCAGCGTTATGCGAGCAAAACTAAGAAAGTTACCGAACGGTACAGAATGAAACTTGCCCTCGCAAACCCCATTTTCGCGAAGATCGGTTAATGGAGTAGATATTTCGTGGCGATTCATCCCTAGTCCACAATAAAATGTATACCGAAGCCATCAAAAGGTCTTGGTAGCCATACATTCCACATGGCCGGCAGGGTATAGTGAACTAGCAAGCTAGCACTGGCGCAAAGTGAAGTCACAACACAAATGACGGGAGAAGATTACTCCAGCATGACAGTTAGCAAGGTATGTCTAGGATATTTGCACAGTGGCTGAAAAGAGTTATAATAGCGATGTTCGCAACGCCTTCGAGACTAGATGTCAAAATTTCCCAATTGATCAACGCAGCGGCCTATCTCCACGAGTGCTGCATGCCTCCCTAGTTCCCGCAAACTCCGGAGAACGTATATGGTTGTGCAGGGCTCGACCAGTGCATAGATGGCCTCAATCGAAGGGAATATTGAAATCTCGAGTACAATCTGAGAGAACAATTAGTACTTGAGAATAGGACGGTGAGAGGGAGCCGGATAAACTAACCACATCACTAGGGTCAAATAAGCGAGACGGGCAACTACTCCCAAAACGGCAATTTTGGACGTCAGACCTCCTTTTCTCCCTGGTGTCACTACTCAATTTCTGCTTTGCTGGCATCTGTTGGACATAACATCATTTGAGGCTATACCGAACAAATAATAATGCTCGTAAAGAGCCCAACGACCTTTCCCTTGGTCACCTTCGCTGCCCCAAGAATACACTCTAATTCCCCAGGAACTCCTGGAACTAGAAATAACTAATAGTTGTGATGCCTGCATCGGTCACATTACATCGTGTTTCTTTCTTTTTTTTTTTTTTTTGTCGAAGAAGAAGAACTCCAGCTCTATAGATCTACCGACCTAATATTCTCAAATATGAGTGTGTGCACCCTTTTAAGACCGTGTTTTATGGTCAATTATGGCGTCTCCCAACCACAGTCAGAAATAACAGCTTGATTTCTAGCGGATCTTTCCACTCCAAGAGTTCTATACGTTCAACTTGAAAACGATGCAGGCAATTAATTGTATGTTGGCTGGGCGTAGAACCTGTATTGAAGAAGGGAACGATGCTCTTTTTCCATCACTACAGTATTGCCATGACACATGCTTGAATTAAGAAGTTCATTAAATCCACCAGGGACTCTACTTAAGTCTCAATTACTACATGCAAATCCCGTAGAAAATGGGTGTGTATAACCCCAGCGAACGATCCAACTGGGCTCAATAGTAAAATAAGTTGCACCGCAAAAAGGAAGGCCTGAATAGTAAATATAGGATGAAAAGAAATTAGAAATCAAATACAAAAGTCATAGTGTGTACTGTGATTAAAAAGAGACTTAAAGACCAAGTAAAAAAGCCCACTACCTTAAGTAGGTGAACGAAGAAAAGGGAAGAAAGAGGGGGGAAAGAAGAGGCCGCTTTTCGCTTGCTTTTACATCACGCCAGCGAATTAACCACCTAACCGCTCAAACAAAATGTCTCATCGAGGGTAAGATAGGTTATCAGCAAAGTCGCCCATGGTCAATATGTTTGTTATCAGGTAACAACGAAACCAAAAAGAAAGTAAAAAGGGAAAAAGGAAGCCCAGAAACCGGCAAACTCCAAAAGACAAAGTATCCCGAAAGCCGAAAGTATCAAGTGAAACCGATGCCGTCCACACTCCATACTAGCGCCCGTTTCCCTTCAAGCAGTAAACACTAAAGAAAAGATTGAAAAATGAAGTAAATTGAAGCACAAAGCAATCGATAACGAAGAAACAAGAAGCCCAAGTGGTCCCCTAGCCAAATGTTACAACCCCCGCGCCCGCTGTAAAAAGAGTTAGGTAGTGAAGAGGTAATAATGACAGAAATTAAACTCATATGTATAATATGTCGCTATCGGTCATAAAATGTCTTTCATGATGTTGCGTTCTGTAGCACAGATGGGTATTAGTTCCGGTCGGTCTGTCGGTCGGTGAACAAACCCCCGGGTTTCTGGTAGGCCTGCGGGAGTGGACGGCGAGAGAATATTAGAAAAAGCGGTAGAGAGAATCTGAAGGTGTGAGAAGGCAGGTAGTAAGTACCAATAGTGTAGAGCTCTTCGGGCGGGGCAATTGATAGCTTGCCTTCCGCGTTGCCGTAATCATCTACAAGAAAAGCCGGGGAAGGTTTTGCGATCTTGGACGTTTAACTCGAACTGGAAGATACCTAGTACAGTTCCAATGTACCTAGTATTTGCAAATCATCCAATCAGTTAAGCAGCCCAAGCAAACAGATGTTCCGTCTTCTCGCAACATCATAGAATCAGGTGAAAAATGGAACTCACAAAGTCCGTGCATCATCACCCCACCCGATACCAGCAGTCCCAACCCCGCGCTCCTGCTCCCGACTAGTCGGTAATCCACCTCCAATTCCCCAATCGCCAGCAAGAGACGTGCGAACCCAGCGTGGGGCTCGAGATTCGGGATCTATACGACGTCGATACTGACCATGCGCCGCGCCGGTAGTTCGTCGGGCTTCTTCAATCGCCGCCTGCCGGCTCAACCGGCTCCGCTCCTCATAGCTAATACCCGATTGCAGATCCGGTTGCTCTGTGGAAGAGGCATCAGGTCTGTCTGTTCTTCTTGGGATAGATCTTGTGCGGTGCAGACGGAGCTGTTGGGCCTGCAGAGCCAGGGGTGGAGCTTGGGGCGAATGATCAAACAGAACTCGTGCACGAGCTAGTTGACGATTTGCTGGTGCGTTTCCATTCGACTGTTCGTTTTCCGTAGATTGCGTTGTGCCAGACCGGTTCGCGGAGTCATTGGAGCCATCAGCGTCGGAAGGCTGGTCTGAAGGCTGTATGTGGGGCGGCGACTGAGTCCATCTCAAAGTAACAGACGCAGGGTTAATTCCATGTGAGGCTAGCAGTGTAGGGGTTAGGCGGTCGGTCCGTGATTGAACGGCCGCGGCGCGGCGCTGCTGCTGTTGGGCGCCAGTTCGCAACCTCTCCAGTTGACGATCTCCAGTATAATCAAGGCGTACACCGGCAGGATCGATTAATTGTGGGGAGGACGCCGCAGGAGAACGATTTCCCGCGCGACTGCCCGTATGGGAGTCTGGACTCACACGTCTGTAAAGCCTAGATGCCTCGTCCCATTCAGACGAATTCATGGAATCTACGATATGCCTCTCTCTGTAGCCCATTTCTCGTAACAGCTCATTGCGCGTTGCTTCAACTCCTGAAGCTTCCTCTGTTCGTCCTGCGCTGGGCGACGAATCCATGATATCTATTAGATGGCGGAGACCTTCCCGTTCGAGTAGATTAGCGTCATCCGAATCTGAATCTCCGTCATGATCGTCTCCGACTAGCCGCGTTTCCACCGCCTGTAGACCTGGTTCTTCTAGATCAAGGGTGACAATCTGGCGGCGGGAGAATGCCTGACGGACATCTGCAACGCCCGCTCGTCCATAATCTTCAACCCAAACGAGAAGATCCCAAGGCCTTGGAGAGAACGACATGGAACGGACAGCGCCACCATCAAAGTAAGACCGAGAAGACTGGAACACGCAAACAACATCTTCTCGGCCACCTGCGTCTTCTGGGTCGGTGTTGAGAATACTTTTCATGTCGAAAACCGTGATGATGCCCGCCTGCGAGCCAACGGCGCATAGATGGCTAGAAGGGGAAAATGCAATGGTAAAACAACAACAGTCATCATACTGGGGATCTGAATCTAAATCGATAGCACGGATCAACGAGCAATCCCACCCCATCAGCATTTTATCACTATTTCGAAGAGCCACCCGGTTGTCGAAAGATGGCTCCATGCGATAGAAATAAATACGGTTGGCATCGCCAACGGCAGCCAGAACCTTTGAGTCTGGGGAGATGATAGCGTAGTTCATGCATATCGGATGGCGAAGAATCTGGATCATTTCAGACCGTGTGAGAGAGTAAATGCTCACAGTTGTGTCATTGTTGCTACGAATTCATTTCATGTTAATCGAAGCACGGGGCGACTATTAGATCTTTTTAGAGAGAAAGCGCCACATACCTGAGAACCGCAACATCTTCATCAGCATAAGTGATGTTATCACCTGGCAGACGATGAAGCGTTATTGAATTGACAATGCTTCCCCCAAACTCGTGTATTTTTATATCTTACTGCTGTCAGTAAACGATCACATGAAATTATCACAAGTATAAACCTTACTGGAACTTGATGGAGGGAATCGTGGGCGAGAAGGGTCTAGTTCCAAAGGCAACGGGCTATCTACATCCGCACGGGCCGAGGTCAAGCCTTGCGACGCAGAGGAAGCCGGGTCCCCGATCTTGATGAAGGCGCAATCCCCATGTTCCGACCCCCCGATTGCAATCCATCCTAGACCGGCGGTCAAGCATTTTGGCTCAAATGGCAGAACAGTGATTTTCTCACGCTTTTTCGCTGAGATGTAAATGACAAAGATCTGTCTTTCGACGGCGACATAGATTCGGTCTGGATCGGCAGTGCTGATGTAGTGACGTAGTTGATGGTGGCTGTTTTGCGCCAGTAGTCAGCGATGGATGGTCATCCTCCTGTTCAACGCATAACCAAGCAGGCTGCCACTAACGTATTTGGGATTTTGAGAGGGAAGAATTTTCGACGGTCTGGGAGGACTAGGCAATCAGTTGGTCGGTAACTTTGTGAGCAATGGTTAGTATATGTGACTCCATTTATAGTATACAATGAGCAGTGGAGAAGAGGGAGGCTACACTCACAGCAATGCGGAGTCGAGCGTCATGCTGGCCTGGAGAGCAAGATCGCTAGGGGCATTGTATGAACGAAAACAAAGAGTATGATGGAGCAAAAATATTAGATAGGGAACAGTGGTAGATAAAATTGGAGGCAACGGAGAGGTTGAGTAGTTTTGCTGGCATTAAGCAGAATGAGCTGGTGGTGGAGGGCGATGGGGATTAGCTTTCTATGACGGCAGACCGAACCAAGAGAGAGAGAGAATTGGAGCTGCGGAAGGGCGGGGAGAGGTACCACCACGCGCAATTAGTATGGGGAGGTACATTGACCACATGATCAAAGTATAGTCAATAATATACATTGATTGATATGATAACATAACATTCAAGAATAATATAACTCAAAATAACACATCCCCTATAACCGTACTCTCATGAATACACTCATTCTCACTGATCCATCACTGTTGATGTTTGCTAACGTAATCCATCACCGAGCGAGCCACATCACCAAGCGAGCCACTTCTTAAACATTTACGTGTCTCTTGACTTAGCAATCAAAAATGTCAACAATGCAAAGTCATCAAGCTTCATTTCAAGAAGGAAGAATTCTTTTAGCTATTAAAGCACTTGATAGTGGTCAAATTTCAAGTGTACGAGCTGCAGCAAAGTTGTATGGTGTTCCTCGTTCTACTCTTACACATCGTGTATCTGGTCGTACAGCACGCGTCGATATACCTCCTAAAAACCGAAAACTTAGTCTTACAGAGGAAGAGTCTCTTGTTCGGTGGATATTATCCATGGATGAATGAGGCCAGCCTCCCCGAGTCGCAACTGTACGAGATATGGCCAATATACTTCTTGCGGCACGAGGGCAATCCACCAACCCACCCACAGTGGGGGAATGCTGGGTTAATCGATTTGTTAGCCGCCATGAAGAGATAAAATCAAAGTTCTCCCGCAAGTACAATCATCAACGAGCTCTATGTGAGGATTCAGAGGTTATACAAGGATGGTTCTGGCTCGTACAAAACACCATTGAGAAGTATGAGATTCTGCCGGATGATACATACAACTTTGATGAGACTGGGTTTCAAATGGGTATTATTGGGACAGCCAGAGTGGTTACTGGATCTGAGAGAGTTGACTGTCCAAATCTTATACAACCTGGAAATCAGGGATGGGCTACTGTTCTTGCTGGAATCAATGCAACTGGCTGGGCTCTGCGTACAATGATTATTCTGAAGGGAAAGATGCATCAATCCTGTTGGTATGAGACTGAGGGACTCCCAGATGACTGGATGATTGGAGTTAGTGAGAATGGCTGGACAAATGACAAGCTGGGGTTAATCTGGCTTAAGGAGATATTTGACAAGGACACTCAATCTTGTACAAAGGACAAATACCAACTCTTGATTCTTGATGGACATGGGAGCCATGCCTCAGCTGAATTTGATCAATTCTGCTCTGAGAACAACATTATTGCTCTCTATATGCCACCTCATTCCTCTCATCTATTGCAACTGTTAGATGTGACTTGTTTCTCTCCTCTAAAGAAGGCATACGGACGAAAGGTGGAAGAGCAAATGTGACTTGGCATCAACCATATTAACAAG
>PDNB01000348.1:0-14227 GCA_002573585.1 Helicocarpus griseus UAMH5409
GCTCTATCCTGCTTGTATTTTTAATGTTTAATATTTAAATTAGAAATCTTAAAGCGTCGTTGAGTTATCGTTGAAAATATCTACTGCTTGAAGGCATAATTTGGTGGGCGTTCGGTGGAAGTGGGCGTTCGGTGGTGGATTACGTTATATAAAAGGGATGAATCCTTATCAGCCCATCAAAATTGCGTATATGCTCCTTTCCACACCAAACATCGCTAAACACTCTAATAAAATATGTAGACAAGAACGATAATAAAATAGCGAAAAAAAACCTCACGGGCCGGAGGTGTTTTACGAAGTACTAGAAAGAAGGTATCCAATGAAAATAATTATTTGAAAAGAGCGACAAACAAATTACAGTCTGAAGCCACCGCTTGTGCGCTTCTGCCAGAATCCCTCAGGGTCGACGGCCTTGGCAACGGCTCTGGCCTTGTCTGCGGTGCGCATGCGCTGCCAGTAGTCCTGGCGGTGGTACAGGTCGTTCATGAACAGGGGTCGGTGGATGTCTGGGACACGTCCGGCCTCGGCGTGCTCGGTGACGATGTTGCGGATGCCATTGTACAGGTTTTGGGTGGCGGCGTCGACCAGGTTGTCAGATGCGGGGAAGAAGTAGGAGAAGTCGAGTTCAAGGATAATGTAGTCGTGGTCGGGTTCGAAGTCCATCATATCCTATATACTTTGTTAGCATTTTCCTTGCTTCATTTAGGTTTAGGGGGTAGATATTGGACTTACTCCGCCCATTGCCTTGGCCTTGCCGGTAATGGCGCGGGGCATTGGCTGGAAAGCAATTGTTGCGATGACACCGGGGACGTCCATCACGGTGTCCGCAATGCTGTTCCAGTAATCCCAGATGGACTTGATGACCATGTCGCCGTTTTCTTTGTTTGGTAAAGGAATGGTCTCTGTTGCGATGACATATCGTTGGCCAACGAGAATAAAACCGTTGTTGGCTTTGCACAGGTCGGTATAACTCCTAGTCTTGGTGTTGTCGATGGAGGGTCCGATATGGGTGAAGTTGTCGAAGACCCCGGCAGGGGGCTCGATGCCATCGTAGAAGAGGAACATAATCCACAGATTCAGGGCAGCGCCACGCTCAAGAGTCAAGATGATGGCAGCTTTGTCATCTGTGTTGTACTCGGTGAAATCACGGACAGCCTTCAGGAGATCCTCGGACTGTTCAGGGCCGAAGACATAGTTTCCTCCCCAAACGTCTGTCTCCATGGGGTGAGTCTGCAAGGTGAATGCGGTGACGATACCAAAGTTGTTGCCGCCGCCTTTCAAAACCTCATATAGTTCTGCATATCCATATTTAGCTTCAACTACATCATGTGTATTCGAAGCCCGCCGACTCACCAGCGTTCGAGGTTGCATTCGCATTGACGATAGTAGCGTTTGCAAGGACAACTTCGAAGTTGATAACATTATTAGCACCCCAGCCATACTCAGCACTGAGGAAACTGAGACCACCTAAGAAACTGTTAGCACAAGGTATATTGGGGTAGTATAGATATAGTTCCGTACCGCCAAGAAGATAGCCGCCAACACCAACATCGCCCATGCGTCCACCAACCACTGTCCGGCCCGTGCCCTCGAGTCCGTCAAGGATCTGGTCCCACTGGAGACCTGGACCAACAACAACAGATGTTGTCTCTGGGTCGTAAACGATCTGATTCAAGTTTCGAGTGGAAATCAAGATGCCATCCGCAATGCTAGCAAAGTTAGGGTTTGGCATATGGCCACCAGACTTGACGGCGAATTGATCATGGGTTTGCTGAAGGGCTGCAACGATATCCGCGACTTCCTGGGTGCTGTTTGGCGACAGCATGCACGATGGCCGGAGCGCAGCACATGCAGTTGACCAGTAATTGTTTTGCTCCTTCTCGAACTCCAAACTTAATGGCTTGTTGACATTCCGGCCAGCTGCCTCAAAATCTTTGCAGATATCTCCAAGCACGAGTGGCGTCACGGCAAGGAAGCTGCCTACCACCGCCGCAAAGCGGGTAGAGAACACCATTTTGACGCTCTTCAATTATAGTACTAGTGGATGAGAGCCCAGGGCGCCGATAAACGTTGCTAGCCCACAAGACAGCTGATGTACTAACTCTGCCTCTTCACGATTGAAGACAGAAAATGCGGAAGATGCCCTCCATATATGTTGGGTTCCTGGGACCCACGTTGATATACTCGGTAAGCACCCATTATTTGCAACCCCGGATGGAGTTTACCCCACAAAAGGGACAACACTTTCTTGTCCGGTTTATAGCCAATTATTATCCACGAGATAAAATGGGACTTCCAAAAACAAATTCGGAGCATCCCTCGGCCTTGACTAACCACTGGCCTCGGGTGAAGGCAGGGCTAAAGAATTGGTGCAAGGTTCAGCTTTGAGGCTACTCAGGCTAGCAAATTGGAGAAGGTTACTGCAGAATCATGGCATTTTCCACCAAGAATCTGCTGCGACTGCCTGTGGTCGTACCAAAATCCATTCTTGCTTCAGCTCATTATTATTAGACCAACATCCGGAGAAGGCTGGAAAATATTTCCGCTGTGATGTATGCGGCCCGCTAATATCCTCTCAGAGTAACAATACTAGCGAAACTCCAGAAAAGCCGCCGACGCGGGACCGGACACGTCTTAGTAGGTCATCATGGTTGTTCAATAATAATAATTCATTCTAAATTCAAGGCGCCAATTTATTAGCGTTGTTCAGTGGCCTGCCTTGGCCCTTGGCTGCCCCTTGGTGGGAATAATAATAAGAGTTTTGAGCTAACCTTCAATTCAGATAGATGTCCGTAACACTTTGTTGCTTTTCATATCAGTCGAATCGAGGAGCGTATCGATTCAGGGCCAGACAAGACATCCACAGATAACATCCCCCATTCGCCAAGATAACCATCGTAGAATGTTTTCGACTTCAACTGGTCAACCGTCAAGCGTGGCTCACAGTTTGAACTCCAGAGTGCTCAGACCCGCAAATAACGAAGCTGTGGATATAGCGAAAATCTGGGGAGCTCTTGACTACTATATTTCCCCTGGTTGGTAGCTGACGCCATGTAGTGGGGCACCAATACCTTCTTTGCTGATCACGCTTTCGCTAGCCGAATTTCTGGGCATTCATGATTCAAAGCGGAAGAGGGGCCGGGTAATCTCTGGAAGTGGTCTTGTACAAAATGCATAAAACGCTGGAGGAAAATTGGAAGAAAAAAGCAAAAGTTGGAAAGCGCATATTCTCTTCAAGGCAACAGACCATGATAGAACCCAATACAACCCTTCAGCCTTAAGTCTCACCATGTTTTGAACAAGGAAAAACAAATGCAAGGGGGTCTGCAGCCATGATTGCTTTGCTCACATGCGACCCCAGCTGAGGAGAGCTATCAACAACTGTTTCAAAAATAATATGTCTCCAACACTGTCGCGTGCACGGAGTATACACAGTAGTGATGTCACACTGTTTGAACATTGAAAGAATTTTCTTGTAGAAATTTGATAATAATCATAGTTAATCATCTGATACAGAACGCATTATTTGCCGTCCGATAGCAGTCCACACAAAGGGGGGAGGAGTGGGCCACATTTGAACTGAGGAGCTGACTGATTTCCTTTTCAGCCCTTTTCCAACAGCAGGTATTTAGATACAAGGAACACGCCATACTACTAGTCACAAATACTCAACAAACTCAGAAGTCAACAGCTCAACAACTGCTTTAGCCTTTAACAGTCCTGTTGTGGAGTCGTCATTGTCGGGAAGTTTCTCAGTGTCACAAGCAAGTTCTGATGAAGAACTGAGTAGTGCCAGTGGGCCGGGCAGCGGCGCAGCAGCTTAGCGCGGAAATTTGTCAGAAACAGTCGAAAGGATCCGAGACATTGCTGATCAAGCTAGGAACAGGCACAGTTAGCATCGATCCTCCTTCTCTCGTGTTCCCGTCTCTTCCTTGGAAGCCTGGGAACAAAGGTTTAGACGTTTTGTGGCAATAGCAATTTCTCTCGCGGTGTCATATTGGCGGGAAGGCGTGCTGCTGAGCTTGCGTTGTTCCCTTCATGCGGGGAATCTAACGGTCATGCAGACACAGACTAACAGCGTCTCTTTGAAAAATTGGGTAAAACTGGGTATTCTCAGGAAGAGAGATGTGGATGAAGTTGGAATAAACTTCAGGAGGCTCAAGGTGAACCTTGGAACACATCAAAGCACAAGCTCACGTGACACCGCTTTTTGGGGAAATCGTGGGGTAGGGCTGCAATAGTGTGGGGTAATCTTCCGAGGTTGACCGTTGGGCAGAGGAGGGGAACAAGAACGTGAAGACTCATTTCGACACCACCGGGAATATGAACTGAGCGGGAGACTGAGAGTATCGAACAAAATGAGAAATGGAGGTAAAAAAAGGGCAATTGTGAAGGGATTGGTGGAAGGCCCATGGGCGACCACGGAATATATACTCCATAAAAGGTCTCATTTTGTCCCTATTATTGTCAAAAGCGTAAAAAGGCTGCCATGCATGAGAATTTTCGGTCATCCTCACTCCAAATGCTGAAGGAACCTCTCCGCCTCGGAATCACAGGCAGCTCGAATACCTCCATTATTTTGTCAAGCGATAAGCCTTGCGGAGCCCCGTACATTCTTCCAAACGATCGATGCTGCATCGGGTATTGCACTAAGTTGAGCTAAAAAGCTTCTCTTCAGACCCCAGAGTCCCAGAGTCCCGAGCTTCTCCGCGAATCGTGCCAAAAAGAGGTGCACTCCGGTTGTGCACTTGCCTCACTTTTCCATCACCAGGCGATCATCATTAGGCGATGAATTTGAGGCGCACCAACACAATGCTGCTCTCTTCATGTTTTGCATTTTATTACTTCCAAAAAGGCATCTTGTTCCTCGGTCCTCAATAATGAATAGAGGGAGTAAATACGATAATCCGCGACCACAAATTGTGGCTGGCTCGAGTATACCCTGGATGAATAAACTCTTCCTCCAGCTCCAAAATATTGACATAAGACGGAGAGACAGTCTTCCACATCAGTCTCACTAAGCTCACCACGGATTTCTATATTCCCATAACTTCTTTTCTGCTTTCAGCTCCTCCTTGTATTCGTGTTCGCCAAACAGAGAGTTGATCATCGCAACCCAAGGCTTCTGTGTACCCCAGAGGTCAAACATAGCTTTGGTATACTCCCAGTATTCAGGCATAAAGCCAGAACATTCAAAGTCAACAATGCCAGCCAGCTTTCCGCCTTCCACTAGAATGTTGGCAGGCCCAAGGTCACCGTGGGTAAAGTATATGTGGTGCTTCTTTGAATGCGCCGCTTTTACCAATGGCTTAACATCATCCCTTTTCACAAGGGAGTCATTGAAGTCCTCTTCAGATTCGAATGGTCCGCATATGTCATTATCAATTCGATAATCAAATACGGGACCTCCAAGAGCATTGCATATAAGATATCCGTTTTTGTTTGGAACTTGGCGAAATTGCAAAATGCAATGCTGCAGGTCCGAAACCAGGCGCTCTCGTTCCTTATATGTCATAAGATGGAAGACTTGTTGCACTGGTTGGCCGGCAATGCCAGTCATAATAAGGAAAGAGTCTCCGCGGTGCTGCACCAGTTCAATCAATTTGGAGCCCGCACATCCGTATGTCTCTCAACAAGAACCAAACTCTCTGCCTCATGTGGTTTAACGTGTTTTCCACGACCGCGCCGGCCGTACTTAATATACAGGCCAAATGGCAAGCGTTGCAGGCCAGGATAATTAGAGCGGTAGAGCCGCGTGCAATAAAACCAAATAAAACCGTGTCCGAACAAACTGGGGAACAGTGAGCCACACTGCTCGCGCGAATTTAAAAATCGGCGTACTTAAAATTCTGGGTATGCTCCAAGATAGGGAAGGCCAGCCGGCGCAAACTTGGTCTTCGATATGGGCCCAACGAAGAGATGTACTGAGCCTTGAATGTATGCTAAGGAGAAGAGGACTTGGAGGCGGCCGCTTTTCCAGATCATCAGTGGCCAAAGAAATTTGCAGCACACTAGAACGAATTCTATCGCCTCGTTCGTCACTCAGGTGCAGACGTGCACCGGGACCAACCGGGACGACTATGTACTATCAATCTAACAGCGTCAGCAGTATCTAACAAGACGTTTGGTCGTACGCACGTTTGATTCCGCAGAGGGTGTGCTCGGTACATCAGGAGCCCAAGCCATATCAGGGAAAGAGCAAATGGCATTCGCTTTGTTGGAACCCCTTTCTGACGTCGGATGCCATGAACAGGATATTAAGTAAATGGTTGTGGCCGGGATCCATCTGGCTGGACGGGATGCTCTCATCGCATTGAAGTATTTCTCGCATGCGGCTATATTGGGACGGCGTGATAAATGCCTCAAGCAACGGAGACATACCGCCCTGTAATATAATAAGTATATGTCAAGGAAATAATTTCATTAAATCAATTACGTGCCTCGCAGTCACCATCTCAGCCAGCAATGAACGAAGGTGGTATGATATACAATTGACTTGGACCTTTCAATTGAAGTATGTCTGACTGGCTACAACTTTTCTGCGTAATACAGCATTTCCCATTCTCTCGTTCATATACTAAGCTCTTCGTGATGTAGCTGGGGCGAGGTGAGTCTTCCACTATATCACTATTAGCTCCGAGATCGTAATTTACAGTGTAGGTCAGGGGATGCTTACGTTTGCTGAGGAGTCTCCTCCAGTCGTTCTTTATCAACCGCAGTGTATATTCCTTGCTGCTTGTAGTTCTAGCGTTTTCGCGGTCTAGTATATATTTGGCTGCAAAGGCAGGATCCACAGCATCCTCGATGAATAGCGTTAGAAGCTTGTGCTCAGTATGTTCAAGATTGGCGGATTCTATTAGCGAGAGTGCCTGCTGAACGCTTGTGGCGGAAGACATGATTTTGGAAAACTGCTATACGCTTTGTTTGGTATCGACCTGGATGATTTTGCAAGCATGCCTTCCAAACCTTGATAGGTAGTGGTGATAGTAGGAGTGGGTCGAGACTGGAGCGGTGTGATGGATGTGATGGTGATGGTCGAAAGATCTAAAATCCGAACATTCTTAGGGATTGTTCTGGTTGTTCTCGATGATCATCCCGGCATCAAACACTTGGGCTGCTTCTGCGCACCCTTGCCCTTTGCTGAAGCTTGCTGGGGGCCACGTTTTTTGCTCCATTTTATTCTTTAAAGGTCAAGATTCTGAAAACGGAGGTAATTTTGCGCTGGTAAAAACCCACGTAAAGTTGAGTTGAACATTTTTGATCTTAATTTCCGTCATCATGAAGCGACGATCGAATTTAAGAGGTTAAAGCAGTATTTAATCAGTCCCACGCCACAGCTGATTCTTTGGATTCTCTGCTTCGAGAATTGAACCCTGGAATTTGCCGACGAATTATGCGCACGGTGCTTATTAAAGATCCTGGGGAGAGCGTACTAAATCAATCATGACTGGGGTTTAGGGAGGGGGCCTTCACATCAGGCAGTGTATGTTTTATAATGTAGTAGCCCATACGGCTGTTATCTTGCTTTGATTAACAAGCGCAGGGGTGTATATCCCTGAAAGACGGATGCTGTCGCCGCCGGGGCAGGCGCTTCGACGGAGGCCTCATAAAATGAAGTGCCATACCTCCATCTCGATGACTTCCTTCTTTCATGGGTCCATTTCCAATCTTGGGGATTACTCGTTTAACTCATTTTCTTAATACTGGTTTTGGTTGAACAATACATCTGAATTCCGCGCCAGAACTTTTGTCTCCGCAATGCCCGAAAATGATCCACCCTTGCCTTACAGTGACGGGGGAATATATATCATCCTCTCGAATATACGCCTAGCCGCACAGTGGCACTGGGGAATCTTCATCTGCGTCTCCCGTCCTTGGGGGCAAGTCTACCACGCGACGGATTCGAACGACTACTGGGAGTTCGAAGAGAAACTGACGGACGGGATCATTGGGTCCAGAACAATCCATGCCGTTGTTGAGCTGGCAAAGGTTCAGGACGAGGATACTATAAAGGCTATGCACGATGCCCTGAAGGATGTCCCTGTGGAGCGGAATGGCGATTTTGTTCAAAAATGCGGAGAGAATTTTACGTGTAGGGTCTGGGTCAAAGAGGCGTTGGATACCTTGAGGAGCAAGGGGCTTATCTCCTTTGATTCCGTGAACGACTTGGAGCACGAGGTCATTGCGACTGGAAATGCGACTAACAGGATTGGGACGCGGTTGTTGCTCGTCTCGAAGCATTGCAGCGCTTAATTGGAGTACTTTCATTAGTAACTCTGGGTGCCAAAACAAATTGTCAGATTCTTCGAATTCTCACTGTCCACATTTCCTATGTGAGAAGCCAATCGTACGAAAGGATAAAGTGAAGTACTTTGTTGACCTTTGCTTTTTAATTTTAGATCCGCGTTACCAAATAGGCGCCCGGATCCCACCTGTCGTCAATGAAGGCTAGCAACCCCATTTCTTGACCGCGATAGCAGTTAAATCGAGACATTGCTCACTCAAGATTCTTTTGGTAAATAGGGTGTGAGCTCCAAGAGGAAACGCTCGCTCCACGATGGACCATGGTGATAAACAATACCCATACCCGTTGAAAACAAATCCCATAACTTGGAAGTTGTCACTGACTCACGGTGAAGCAGTATCCGGACAATGACCGTGGATCTAGGCCCTAGCTTATTCTATGTAACAATGTGGATAATCGCGGAACGGCCCCAACACCAAGTAGCCCCCATCAAGGATATTTGGAAGCGGAATCCTAAGAAAATGATAAATATGTACGTAGAAGAACAATGTTATCTTGAACAACCCTGCGCGGGGTGGAATAAACCACTTGCGACCTATTTCTGTCTTCGCACCGACACTAATCTTTGGGGCTATTCAAAGGTCACTTCTTTGAGAAGGGGGGTTCATGAGGCCAAGGCATATTTACCGATAGAATATGCTTAAACATTTTGTCGGAAACTCTTTGTTCCAACAGCGGCTAAGGAGTAGTTTGCAGAAAAGCCGGGTCAAAAAACTTCTGCAAATCCCCAACTACGAAACTTGGCAGTGGCAGATCGACAACTAGAGTCGGGGGAAACGGTTTCAGAGAGGCTAAGATGTTTCAAAAGACCGCTGCGGATGCTTCTCTTCTAGGGATACAGTGCTGACCGTCTAGATACAATGGAGGCTAGAGTAGGAGTCTTGGAATTAGAAAAGTCGAAAGTTTGGCGTTTACTGTTGTACAGTTTGTGTCATCAGCCCGAGGTTCAATGCAGCGAACAAAGACTCCGCATGCTTGTTTGCCAGTTACACGGCAGAAGAGTTGGTTGCGCCGCTGTGAATCTGTGAGAGGTTTTGGAATTTCTGATGTTGTACGAAACCAACGTTGTTCTTTGAGCAAGTCGATGGGGCGGAGCCGTGGAGCTGCCAAATAATGCGTGGCAAATTGCGGGGGCGCGTGAGCAAACATCTGGTGAAGTCGATGGACATAACGTTTGAAAAGGGAGGGTAGTTGTCCTTTGGGAGCGAAGATGAATTTCTTGTAGGGGCTAGCCAGGGTAAATAAATCTGCTGAAGCATGGATAGAGGGCTCGGTATATGAACGTACAAACAGCTGCATATTGTCGCGCATGGTAAGCAGTAACTTCCGAAAAATATTCTCGAGAGCTTCGAGAACAAAGAATTAGCACTGATGTGGCAACTCCTCTTCCTTAAAGGGAAACATATATGTGTTATCACCGTTAGACCTGGGATGATATAGCAGCGCGAGAATAACTGACGCGCAACCCTCGCCTGATCGCGAGATGAGGTATGAATTGGGTTAGAGATAAGCTTAATCATAGCATCGTATTTTTGGTGACCGTCCCTTCTAGACCATCGTGTGCGAATCAAAGAATTTTGAGAGGTAAAACCATGGATGTAATAATAATCCTCAATTGACGGCCGACCAATGCTCTCTCGCAAATAGGTTTGAGTTAAATATCCGTCGAATAGCCTTCTTTTCGCAGTGTGTCCCTGTTAGCAAAAAGTTAGCAGAAAGGCCTCATTTGGCTCCCGGACAAACCCTGAGCTATGGTTTTGTAGAAAAGGGGCTGACTTGGGAATTTTTTTTTTTTGAGAAACCCGCAAGGAACTGCTAGAACATGCCTAGCCAACATGCATGGATAAGTTGATGACCGTGGGTAATTGTTTCCCACCGCCGCCTGGCGCTCGCGAGACCCCCTTGTCGCCTGGTATTTGGCTATTGGTTAATATCAGCAAGCGGGATGATTGGCCACTCAAACAGCTAACTGCTACCGTTTCATCATCAAAGCAGAAGGGGGCGGTGGAGTATCTAGACGGGAAAGATGGAAAATCATCAGGGTAGTGATGCGGCATGTATCTGCAGGAGCAAGTCCCCCCGCGTTGCGACGTTTTTCTCAGTATTTACCCCTTCGTCTTTTGAAGTTATGAGAGCGCACACATCATGCATGCGATGTGGAAGGGCCCGGAAAGCCAGTGAAAATCATGGACGCGAGCATCCAGAACAATTCCAGAGGGGCCCAAGCATGGCCCCCGCAGCAACATCGATATATGCCCATGAAGCGCCATGCTGGGTTGCTGAGGCATCGGGGGGCGCTACTGCCGCTGTGTATTTGAGATGTTTCGTCTTAAGAGCGGGCATCCAATGATACGGCAGGGAAGAGGGTTTTAGGGGATACTGCGCGAGGGAAGAGGGAGCAAACACGGTGAAGTCTGCCACCTTTTCTCATCCTGTCTTGAGGGAGTCGTCCGCTTCAAGCACATGTACATGTAAAGAACATGTAAAGAATAGCAAGCAGTGTTTGAAATAGATATACATGTAGCAATCTCGATGGTATTTGATAAGGGATGCTGTAATTTATGTAAAATACACAGCCGGGGCAGTGGGTCCGACTGGCGGCAATTCCTCAATTCCAGCCAATAACGGCGTGCCTTGGTGTCTCAGAGGGTTGAGTGGTGGTGAAAATACCAATACCGTACAGACCAATACCAGTGTTTTCAGCGGGGGCCAAGCCACTAGAGCAGCGTAAGCGTCCCGTCATGACCGCTGCAACTCCACTCGCGGTGTTCTCCACCAACTTCTTTCCTTCTTCACCATCATCAACGTCGTCGTCGTCGTCGTCGCCATCATCAACTTCAACTTCACAACCTCAACCTCAACCTCAATTCAACCTCACCCTTTCTCTTATCTCTCTTTTGCTGTCGCTGGTTCGAGTCAGCTTTCGTTTCTTTGGGCGCGAGGGGATTGCTTTCTCCTCCTTCGGTTGCCCGCTGCCACTCATTTCACTCCAATGTTACGTCCCTCTTATCGGGACTGCCGCTTCTCTCAAGCCTCTGCTTTTGGCTAACCTCCATTTGTCTTCTTATAATTGCGTTCAACTTGGCTGCCAGCTCAGCTTCACCCTCTTCTTCGTCTAACAGTTCTCCATGATTCGTATATTCCCACCCCAATTCTCTCGCATTCTCCCTGCTCTGCCCAATTGATCTCGACAGTAAGGGGCTACTGGCTACGCTTTCCCTCCACCCGCGGGTTTAACCTAGATTGGCATCGACAACATCATGTTGCTGCGGCCGGCAACGCCGCTGTCTGTTTTGCTACTCGCGTCTTTTGCCCTGCTGTTGCTTTCTGTGCTTTCAACACCCATTGTCAAATCCATACCTCTCGCGAGCGTCGATAATATCAAGTTCGGGATTTTCGGATATTGTGTAGGCGGCAACTGCACGCCTATTCAAGTAGGGTATTCTTCAAGTAAGTTTTTTTCAGAGAATCCCGTCTCCCGTGATGCCAATATGGGACTCATAGAAAGATTAAACTTTGCGTCTACTATGACGGTTGTACAGCGCTGACGCTTTGTTAAAGATGGCCCATACAACGACCCCTCTCGAGATAAAGACTTTAGTCTTCCGTCAAGTGTCCGCCATACACTATCCCCTCTCCTGATCGTCCATCCTATTGCTGCACTCCTCACCCTTGTCTGCTTTGGCCTGGCAGCTGCAGCGCACTTTCACTCCCCGTCTCATTCGCCTCGATTCCTCCTTGGACTTCTTATCTTACTACTCCCAACTCTTCTCGTGACACTGCTCGCATTCTTGGTCGATATCCTTCTGTTCGTTCCTCATTTGCAGTGGGGAGGATGGATTGTTCTCGCGGCAACTATAATGATTACGGCTAGCGGGGTGCTCACCTGTGCTATGCGACGAACTCTCGTTAGCCGTAAAGCTAGGAAGCGACGCATTGCAGAAAATGCAGAAATGAGCGGAGAGAATTACTATAATCGCCAAAACGCCGTAAAATTGGATCCTCCTCCGATCATCTCTGATCAAAAAGGCATCGCTGTGACCACAGCTTCGCCAGACTCTCTCCCAGCATTCGCTCGCTTCGAGAGCGGCTCAGGGTCACCCGATGATGACAGACGACCGTTGAATTCCGAGACAGCAACAGCTGTCAGTCCCGACAGCGCAAGCAATTTCCGTACGATGGATGATAGACGCGGCCCGCCTGGATCCGAAGGCAGGTACACTCCTCCGGTAGATGAATATGGTAATCCGCTTCCAATTGGAGCTGCGATTGCTGGACCTCCTAATATGCGAGGCCCGCAGCCGGATCCTAGATTGCGGAATCAATTTTCAAATGGTAGCATGGGATCCCAACGCGGCCGTGGGCCTGCATATGGACCTCCTAGAGGAAGAGGCGGATATCCTATGAGAGGTCGAGGAGGTCCATACAATGGTCCAAGAGGTCCTCCTTCACATGGTTATGGTATGGGCGGCAGAGGAGGTCCGATGGTTCCTGCTATGATGGGTAGAGGCCGAGGACCACCTCCGGGTTACCCTCCCGAAATGTCTGCTGATGGATACGGCCCTTATGGGTCCCGACATCCAACCCCTGATGGGTACGGAAATTCAGGCAGTCGTGCTGATTATGGCTATGACTACCCACGTGGGCCGTCTCCAGTAGCGCTTGGGCCCAACGCTGGTCAGGATATTGAGATGCAACCTGGTGTAGGCTCTACTTCCGCAGTACAGGGACAAGACCGCCGCTTCTCAGCAGATGATTCCGACGTTCAGGGGTTGGTTGGTCTTCAACAAGAAAGACAAGCCAATCTGCAAAGCCCGACCAGCATGTATAGTGAACAGCCGTAAGTCTACTAGTCCTTTGGGGTCTCCCTCCACCGTTTAAGGCTAACTTGGTGCAGTGGTTATATTCCACCCCGGGCTCAGTGGGAGGACTCTTTACGGGAGCCAACCCTCCCAGCCATAGAACGTCAATCTCCTAGCCCCCTCGGTGGTTCCTCGAACCCAAGGGGCCCTTCACCGAATGTTTCTAACGCACGGGACAACTATTATGAAGATGTTGATCCACGTTTTGCATCGACTGGGGATGTGCCCCCTGCGTTGACTCCTGGGCCTCCTGGTGAGCTTCAGCCGAGAACTTCTTTTGATGATCTGCCTGAAGGCGCTCGCTCACCCGCTGCTAGCGAAATTAGCCACTTCACCTCCATATCCCAACGCGGTGTGAACCCCAGGTGGCGGCCTGCAGAGGTTGAGATGCGGCGTGAAAAGCAAAGGCGACAAGATATTTTGTTGGGCAGTAACCCAGATTTTGAGCTTCCAGTTGGGAGGGGTCGTGGTGGAAGAATCCCACCAGCAACCGCCATGCCACCCATGCCGTCAATCCCAAGTTTGGGCAATGGCCTAAGTGACGGAGGCGGCAGATATCCTGCTCCTCCGTGATACTTATTTGCTTTGATTCTGTGTATTCATCTTCGATCATTTTCTGGCGTTCCATTTTGGTTCTTGATACCCAAGGTAATTGCACCATCTGATCATTTGGGTTGTGCTCTTTCATTTACGAGCCATATCTCAGGTATTATGTCACGGAACCATAATTTCATATTTCCAGCAGAACCGCGTACATACATCGATGTTCAGTCGTTCAGGCCATTATTCGTTACCAGACAACGTATATTCCAAGTTGGCCTGTTTAATACGACGCCCGTATGCCTCTTTGCGCGCTAGTCAGACGAACTGCTGCGCTTCATCTCTTGCTCGCTCATTTCGTGGACATGTCTTCTTCGTGTAATCTACGTCTGTCAAATCAACCCCTCAGGCTGTACGAACATGTATATTTTAATATCAAGTGGCCGTTTGCCATAATATTGTTTTTACTGTGTCGCCTTTTTTTATCTTTTTTTTTTTTTTTTTTTTCAAATCTTGCATT
>PDNB01000349.1:0-14182 GCA_002573585.1 Helicocarpus griseus UAMH5409
GGCTCAGATGCCCGAAACAATAGGGCTTTCGGGCCCGGGCTTTAACTGAAAACCCGCCCAAACGGGTTTTTTCGCGGGTCGGGTTAACAACACTATGATAACCAGTGGATTGATACTATCCTAAGAAAAAGAGGATTCTAATAATCCTTAGAGCTAAAATACAGGGAAAAAACAACAAACAACATTAAACTGGGGAAGTTACGCTGCAAAGAGGCGTAAACAAGAGATTTTGGGTAGGAGGGACGGTTAGGATAAAATCAGCAGGTTCTAGTCCCCCTCCCTACGTGGGCACCCACGCCCTAAAAGGACTAATAGAAAACAAAATTCGAAAGGATTAATAAAAAAGCAACGATACAAATCAAAGGATAAAAAAAAGAAAAAAAAGGAAATGAAAGGGGTTTCTGTGGCTCATTCCTTGCTCTCATCGTTGCTTGACAACACCGGGTCAACCGCTCCATCCTTTTCTTCATCCTGGGGTCCTTCTGTCATCGGCTTTTTGAATGCCTCACGAGATAACAGTCCTTGCTCCTCGGGACTTAGGTGCTTCTCCGTGAAATACTGTAACTCTCTCCTTAGAGACGAAGGATTACACACCCATTTATGCTTGTGAAAATGTCCGAGGAAGTCTCCGAAGGAAAAGGAATCACCTGTAGGATAGACGTTTTTGGTAGCCGTAGTAATCTCTGGGTTGCGCGTCTGAATGTGTAAATAGATTGCTTCCGCTAGGGAGGCTGACTCCTCTGGCGTTAATCTTTCATACGAGAAGGACAAGAGGAGATGAAACTTGTTCATCATACCCAATCCTTTCTTGTACCAGTCGACGAACTCATTGTTGAGGCCCTGCAGGATAGCCTGCTCATTAAGCGAGTATCCTTGTTGTTTTAGGTGCTGGAGAAGGTGAACGATAGGATTTTTTTGCCCTCATCTCCTTGACCAAACCATCTCATAAGTAACCAAACTGTATAATTGAAGAGACCGATACGTACCGTTCAAGTCCACTGAGACTTTGTCTTTTGCGTCCTGAAAGCTCTTGCACGGCTCCGTCGACTCGACCAGAGAAATTGCAAGGTAGTTCATGGGTTTTGAATAAGACATCCACAACCAAAAAGATGGTGGTCAAAGAGCTTAACCTTCCGGAGGTATTCCATTATCAGCCGGTGTCTTTCCAGGAGCTTCTCATTCCTTTCCCACTCTTCCACTGCATAATCCTTACTGCTTGGCATGCCAATCCCCATTGCAAGCAGGTACTCGTCGACATCTTGAAGTTGACCCAAGCGACATTGAACTATCACTAATTGACGCAATATAGTTTCATCGCTTAGTTGTGTCTCTCTATTTAAAAATTTGCGTAGGGTCGAGTGAAGACTGATATTCCCACCCAGATTATCTTTACCGAGCTTTGAGGAGAGATATTCGGTCGCACGATATCGCAACTTGCGACCCATAGAGCAGGTTCTGTGCGAAAAAGTACCCGTATTTACCGAGTTGAGACTTTGAATACTACTGCAGGAAACTGAGCGGAGGAGTTCCCAGGCTTCTTTGAAGCTACTCAAGGGGGTCCTGTACGCTTTCCGAAGTGGGCTTCCTACTCGTCATCTTGGCCGGAGAAGAGGGCGCCTTGCATCCCAGCCAGCAGATCAATTCTTTTGACTGTCTCAAAGATCGTGCATGCGAGACTCAAGTATGTTGGGTGCGTAAATATCTCTGCTTCATTTTGGCCTTGCTCCTCGATTGATATAACCGACTGCGGAATTATCGAAGCTGTGCTGCCCGTGCATGCCCGTTCCATGCTACGACTAAATGACCAAGGTTGAGCCTCTTGCTCAGTACCAGAGCCAGCAATGCCTAGCACGTTGGGGAAGATCACCTTGTCGAGAAGAGGTTGCACAAGCCAGCCTGCGGGGTTACAAGCTGTTGTAAACAGCGTTACGTTGACTCCATGGGGAAGAGCACGCTTAAGCTCACCAAATGTTAATCGAGGGAGGTTGTTAATATCTCCACTTTCGCCGCCAAAAAAATACTCCATGGTGACTTGTTTCTCCCTGTCCAAAAAAACACTATCAGCTGTTCTTCGCACCTAGCAGCTAGACTGGCTTGTTCCTCTACAGCTGATAAGAAACGCTCCAGAAGGACGACGCTAGGAAAGACTCTCAGATTTCCTGACAATCGAATATGCTCCAAAATACGCTCGTCTAGCACGACCTTGCGCTACTTGCGCGGGTCTCCATGTGCGTATTCGCCGTATTTTGCCAATAGATCCTTAGGATCTTCTGATGTAAGCCAGAGCTGTTCTTCCGTATTGATATCTGCCGAAATAATTAGCTAACCGCGATCAAGAGTTAACCGAGTTTGAAAACCGACACGTGGGAGACAATAGATGGTGGAAAAGATAAAAGTCACTGAAGAACTGCCCATCACGGCTGTTTGAGGCCGAATCATCATAGTCCGTCGCACCACAGACAGCAACAATGCGACTTTTGGCTCGTATATCTGGGGGACATGATGTTTTTATCGCCATGTTTGGAAGTGATTTTTGCTTGTTTTTTGGATGCCGTTAATAGGATTGCCTATCATGTTGATACTGGGACGGAGATATGCGACTAAGATCAACCCTAAGACGGACGAAGGAAGATTTGAATGGCTTAATGGGCGTGACAGCAAAGTGGAATTTGAGGGTGCTTGAAAATGGATATAGAGCAAGAGATAGGAGTTAAGAAGAATTTCAAAAGGAACGGGTAGGTAAGGGCTAGTGAAGAAACAATATCTTCACATTTCTGCAGTTTGAAGATGTTGAGGTCGAGTGACTCAACTCATACGCCAGTGGATATTCACGGAGACCTTACTAATGGCAAAGACCAGTAATGAAAGTTTATGAGTCAACTCTACTGTTAAAGTTGCAGGCCCAAATCGGTGTGTGAGTATAAGCAACATTGGTGGTTATATGGCGCTCATCGCTGGAAGGCATGGAACAATAACAAGGCAGCTCGTCAAAACAAAATCCCTATATCACAATCTTCACATCATACGCCCAGTAATTCGATGGAGGTGAACGAGCATATTAAGTAAGCTTCACGCCGTCACCGGCCCGAGAGCAAGGTTCAGTACATCATCGTATTTACATCGCTTAATTCAACGAACGCGGGGAAATCAACTACCGAGGGAAGCTCCTGTCCTATTCTCGCAGGATCCAATTCCTGGATAGGACCTTCGAAGATTTATAAACAAAGCGTATTTTTAAATGCAGATATGTCACTCCCTACACGACTGAGACAGATTGCGCTTGTGGCGAAGGACCTAAAAAGGGCCGAAGAGCTCTTGGTAAGTGGAAGAGAAGGGGAATAAGTGTTCCCTTATACTTTTGCGTCAGCTCGCTTATTGACAAATAAGTTTTAGACAAAAGTAATTGGAACGGAAGTTGTCTTCGTTGATCCTGCGGTTGCGGTATGGGGCCTGCAAAACTTTCTCGGTAGGCAATTCGACATGTACGGCCGTTGAATAGTAGTTATTTGCTGACATACCTACTATTATGACAGTGGCTATCGGAGGGGATTTTATTGAAGTGGGCATTACCGTCTACCTAACTTTTAAGAATTCAGTTCCCATGAACTAAAGCCTAATATAGGTGGTTTCGCCTACGAAGCCCAACACAACCGCCGGCAGACTACTCTCGAAAAGGGGCGATGGCGGGTACATGATCATAATGCAAACAGCGGATGCTAGACGGCAACGTACCCATATTGAATCTGAAGGTTTGGGTAAAGTGATATTCTCGCATGAGCATACCGATAGTATATGCATCCAATATCACCCCAAGGGAATCAAAGGTTCGAGCTGCCTCGTTTCTAAATCCATTAATGTCGCGTTCAATTTTCTTTTTACTCACTAGTCCTTGGTAAAAGGGGGTGTCATACCAGAACTTGACTCTCATGAAGTCACACCGGCAAACCCAGAGCCGGTGACATCGCGGTTCTCCCCTTGGCATGCCTGTGGTGCCGATTATGATTCCTATTCAAGGGGAATGAAGCGCACCGCCGACCTTCATTTGATAGAGGCGACCTGTCGTTTGCCACCAAGGGACACAGACACAGATGCTGCACTGCAGCAGTGGGAAGAGACTTTTGGGATCTCTAAAAGTGGTGCATCCCTGCAATTCACAAACGCACGCATGCGCTTCTTGCCGGGAGTGGACGGAAAAAGTGAAGGACTAGCGTCTATCTCAATTGCGGTGCAGGGAGAAGGGAGGTTAAGAGCCATTTTTGATAGGGCTCGTGAACTTGGTCTTGAGTCTGATGATGGATGGGTTGATATGCTTGGGATTAGATGGCGGTTTGTCGCCGCTGATGGAAGGGGATCGGACGTGAGTAAGTTGTAGGAATAATACTCACAATAGGGCAGGATAATTACGATTACTATGTTCATTCTAAGTCTAAAGTTTGAATCTTGTATAGTTTGAGTATGTACGTGATGCTTCGCGCAGTTTGGCTCGGTCCCAGCGAAGTATGGAGTGCTAAGCCGGACCTGAGATGTGAATTTGTTGAGCAGAGCCTAATTTGCAGCGGATCGTAACCTTCAACTTGAAGGGAATCAGATAAACAAACTTTGAGAACGTCTTATCGTCCTTCATTCTCTACCGATTGGAGCTATTATCCACTGAGAAATTTTAAGTATATCAACCGGCACTCTCTGGCAACTGAGGATCTGTTTCCTGCTTAACAGCACCATTTCCGAGCGGACTGCTGTATTCCTTCAAAAGCTCAATCACCGCCTTCTTTTCCCTAGATTGGCCATACGGGCGTTGCGTCTGGGAATTGTCATTCATCAAGGCGTAGGCAAGGGGAGTCCTTCCATCATTATCCTTCGAATCAGGGTTTACGTCTTTCCTGGCCAAAAGCCATTTGACTATATCTTCTCTTCCACTCTGAGCGGCGAATGAGAGTGCCGTTCGACCATGAGAGTTTTTACTGTCTGCGTTCACACGCTTGGATTCTAAGAAGGCTTTGACTATAGATCGGCGACCGCTTAGTACAGCTACCCCGAGTGCTGTTACGCTGTAAGAAGAATTCGGGTCAACACCCTTTTGGCTCAATAGCAGCTTGATGATTTCTGCCCTTCTACAGCATTGGGTTTCAGGATCCTCTCCCCAGCCATTTGCAGCTGCTGAGAACAGCGGTGTCCATCCATTCTCATCTTTCCCGTTGGGATCCAGGCCCTCAAGGCCAAGTAAAAACTTCACTACCTCCACGTTGGCATCTCCTGCCGCCTGAATCAGTAGTTTTGCGCCCCATTTTGCTCTACAGCTGGGTCCAAAGCCTGTTTTTTCCAAAATAATCTTTAACATTCTTTCTGTTCCCCGCGAACAGGCTTCCATGATAGGCGACAGAGATTCCATAAGCTCGTCAAGCGTTGGTGCATAGCCATCTGCGCTCAGAAGGACATTAACAATCGACTCGCGTCCCCTTCACCGCGCCATTCAAAGGTGTACAGTCTTGTCCATCATCACAACGCTTGTTGATATCCTTTATGGCAAGTAATAACCTCAGTACTTCCTCGCGGCCCCATCTCACCGCTAAATGCAGTGCGCTCTCGCGTCCACGGAAAGCTGGATGTCGGCGATTAGGGTCAAAGCCATTCTCTAACAGCATTTTGACGATTTCTACATCGCCATGGAGTATTGCGGCCTTGAGTGGCTTCTTGGCACTCGTGGAAAAAGCCTTCCTATCCAACAACAGTCTAGCCACTGCGGAATGTCCATTTTCCACAGCAAGAAGAAGTGCTGATCCGTATTTGGCAGTATCAATTCCATCGTTGTCGAGTGCTTTTCGTGCTGTTCCTTCCTGGCCATATAGTGCCGCCCACATTATCGAGGAGTATTCCATACTGCGGTGGAACGGTACAGATATTCAGATAGTAGCGTGTAAAGACGCCGGTTGGTCTGGGCGAAACTCTTTAGATCGGGCACCTCCTCTATACTTTCCCCTATTGCGCTCAGAAGCTCGTTCGGAAGATCGAGCAGCCGCATTCTCAGTGGGTAGTTGAAATAATTTTGGTCATCTGGTGAGCAAAGCAATAGGTATTTTTTCCTCTCCTCAGGTTTTGCCAGCACGAAATCAGGACGTGGGGTTTTGTGTCCCTAAACCGCACTACAACAGATGCGGTACAGTGCAATCCTGGGAGGTTCTAGCTCAGTACAGGGATTGCTTGTCCGTGCAGCTGCTATAGCCTATGAGGGAATACCGCCAACCAGTGCTGATACTGTGCGCTGAGCGCTGGGGCCAATGTAGTTCATGACGTTGATTCTTGATTGCGTATCATCACCAATGCAGGGGCGATATATATCCCGGAGTAACTATTTGGGCAGCGAGAACCGGATGATCATTCTTCCATTCCCTGTGAGCAATGTGATGGGTTGGATGTTTATACAACCAGAAAAGAAGCCTTCGGGAAGCTTCGCGGCAAAGTCTTGGCATCCGGCGATTTTGTCGTGCGGGATCAATTCCCCGAATATTATGACGCACCATAAAGGGCCATTACAGCTTCATACCAGAGCACACGAGCATAGTGCCAATAATTATCCGGATTGTGCGTAGAGATTCCACACGCCGGCGTATTACAAATACCCGAGATTCCTAGCATCGGAGTTTTCTTCCCCACGAATCCCGAGGTCTATCGCCAAACTGCAACTTTTGCCTCATCTTGGATCGTTTTATCCCCCTTCAACTCCACTACACAGCGGAATTGTTGTCTGATTGTCGATAATATAAATTGACCACTGATATCTTTGACTGTAAGTATTTTTTATAATTTATTTGACATTTTAATCATTGCTTTGTTTCGTTATTCCCCCGGACCAAGAGCTCTCAAGACAGGATTATAGCTTCCCCGCATTCTGGAAAATATATCCCAGTTACTAAGCCTTATTTTCATTAGGATACTTACGTTTGGAAGAATTTAGAGTGTTTTCGGCGCTCTTTTAGCAACCCTCATCGCTTTTTGGTATGTCCATCACTCAATTGATTGCTACCGTCACTTGCATTGACACTCTACAGATCCACACGACTCACCGACCTCCCCTCATATTAGCTTCACTAATTCAACATGAACTCATTAAGTATTCGACAAGCTTGTCGCAGTATTCGTGCCCTAAACTGCCCCATTACAGCCAGTATCGGCCGCCGATATGCCAGCGGCACTGCTAGATTTGACTGGGAAGATCCATTAGCAACGGCAAATTTATATACGGAAGATGAGTTGGCTATTCAGGACACTGCAAGGCAATACTGTCAAGAGCGATTGGCACCCAGAGTATTAGGTATGATGCCCGCAGTCAATTTCTACCTACCTACCTACCTACCTTCTTAGCAAATAGCTAGGCGGTTCGGGAGTCCTAAAGCTGACGTGGTTATTGAATAGAGGCGTACCGAAACGAAGATTACGACAAGAAAATTATTCAGGAAATGGGCGAACTAGGTCTTCTCGGAGCTACAATTGAAGGATACGGATGTGCCGGCGTCAGCACCGTCGCCTCCGGCCTCATCACTAAGGAGGTCGAGAGAGTAGACTCGGGCTACCGATCGGGCATGTCCGTCCAAAGTTCCCTCATAATGACTGGCATCAACGAGTTCGGCACCAAGGAGCAAAAAGAGAGATACCTCCCCGACCTCGCCAAGGGCAAGAAACTCGGATGCTTTGGCCTGACAGAGCCAAACCACGGCTCTGACCCAGGCTCCATGGAGACCGTCGCGAAACCGCACCCAACCAAGAAGGGCTACTTCTCCATCTCCGGCTCCAAGACGTGGATTACAAATTCTCCCATCTCTGACTACTTCCTTGTCTGGGCAAAACTTAAAACCACCGGAAAGATCAAGGGCTTCATTGTTGAGCGCGACCAATGCCCACCAGGCACCTTCGAGACCCCTGCTATCAAGAACAAGACCGCCCTACGCGCATCGATCACTGGCATGATCCAGATGGACTCTTGCCCCGTCCCCGAAGCAAATATGTTCCCAGACGTTGAAGGACTTTCGGGTCCGTTTACGTGTCTGAACAGCGCCCGATTGGGAATTGCCTTCGGTACCATGGGTGCGTTGGAGGACTGCATCGCCCGCGCGCGAAGCTATGCGCTGGAGCGCAAGCAGTTCAAAGGAAACCCGCTGGCCAAGTACCAGCTTGTGCAGAAGAAGCTGGCGGACGCGGCAACTGATGCGGCATATGGCACTCTGGCGGCTATTCAAGTGGCTAGACTGAAGGATGAAGGCAAGTCTGTGCCGGAGATGATTTCTATGATCAAGAGACAGAATTGCGATAGGGCATTGGTCAACTCGCGAACGTAAGTTTTAACATACTACCCACCTATCATCTCCTTCACTTTTCCGCCTTGTATGTTGTGATACGTTTTAGTCGACACAAACTAATAATGTCCCGCTTCAATAGTCTTCAAGAGATCTTTGGTGGTAATGCTGCCAGTGACGAATATCATATTGGCCGCCATGTTGCAAACCTATTCGTAACGCAGACATACGAAGGACAGAGTGACATTCACTGTATGTATTTCAAATTCTCCACAAACTATCTTCCTCTGCAATGCCTACACAGTCGCATAGCTGGATAGACTCCGTTGTCAGACCATGATACGCTAACATTCTTATCTTTTGAAAATTACAGCCTTGATTATCGGGCGCGCTCTCACTGGCGTCCAAGCATTTGTTTAAAAATCCTTCCGTATATCCATGAATCTATACATATACATTTCTTTCTGTATATATATACTGTACGACTGCTAGATTTAAGATTAGCATAGCATTGTGACAAATGGGAAGACGCAGGCTGTTGGCCCCCATGCATATTCCGCCAACTTTCAAACAACCCTCTCAGAGACCAGCACCCGAAATTATTCTTTCATGAGATTCAATATTAGCTGGACGAAATATCTGACAATAAAGGTCTTCATTATAGCAGCAGTCTCGAATCCGGCATAGGAGGAGGTGGTGGTTTAGCAAACTTTTCCCTAGCAGCCATATCTCCAGAATACACAAGAGTCCATCTCGCAAGCATCTGATCAACCAAAGATCCCTCATATGGATTTCCAAAAGCATACGGTGGCACATGAGCCTGTCTGAGTGGACCACCGTGAGGCCCATAGTACGGCCCTGATACTGCTATTGGGGTTGGGTTTGGCGGCTTGCTGCCAGGAGCATAGTCGTGTTGTCGCTCGCGCTCGCTCATAACAACAGGGCCACTCCGATATTCAAAGGGGCCGTCGATCGTCGATTTAGTACGACTAGACTTTGAAGGGCGTGAAGTGGTGGACCTTCTTGTCATTTCTTTGTCAATCACGCTCAATTTATCTTCGACGTCCCGGACCTCGCTTTCGAGTTGGCCGTCGGGTATTTTCCTTAAGTACTGAATATAAGAGGATCGCGGCATGCTGGCATGGGGTACTGGCTTTGTCAAATACGTGTATTCCCTTTATCGACCCCGCTAGTGGGGTCTTGGAGGGACGGACGAGTCGGAGTCTGAAAAAGACGATGTTAGATGGCTATTAGAATCTTCATCAGATGAGAAGCGGAGTATGCGATCTTTCTGCTTATGTTGCTTCGACTCCTTAGCAGAGGTATGGGGACGGTGTGGCCGATAACGGGACTTTTTCTTAACGGCCGTGGGCTTCTCCTTGGTATCACTGTCGCTGTCCTGCTTCCTCGTTACGTTTACCGACTCGGGTTGACGGATAGAGGGTTCAGAGAAGGAAATGCGAGAGCCCCCTGCGTTCGCCGCAGCACTGCTAGTTTCGTTATGGGAAGTACCTTGTTGCACCGGCGCCCGGACCGGGTGGTTGGCCGACAATGTTGAAGGAAGTGGGACAGTAGGATATGCATAACCCATTGGGACATGGTGCGTGGAACGCAATGATGAGACGTTATTGTCTTTGGCCATAAATGCTGATGAGAGGGCGCTTCCCCGGGGCAGCCTACTAAGGAAAACATAAATGGCTGAGATATCATCCAGTTTAGCACCCTTGGGTTTAGTTTTTAGGGCAGTCATGGTGATATCCATGCCGAGGTCCGGCTCGAACGCTCGTTTGTCTTTAAGGAGTCTATCAATCTGCTGCTGCTGATACGGCGACAAAGATGCGTAGGCCTTCCAGATCTTCATGCCTTTATTTTGTTGCTTGATCAGCTTCTCGATTTCTCTGGGCGCCAAAGGCAAAATGATGCGAGTTATGCGTTTCCAAGTCTCTAAAATCTCTCCATTTCCAGGGGGTGCTTTCCGGAGAGCCCAGGCTTCAACTTGGGATTGGATTTCAAAATTAGGCCAAGATACGTTGACTTGCGGATGTGGCATGTATTGCTCTTCAATGTTGATGATTCCGCGGGAGCGGTTGTCCCACGACTCTAAAACAGCTTTATTAGGAACTCTAGGGATTTGAGCCATCCCCTCTTCAGAAACCTGCATTTTGGCTTGTTTAGGACGAAACGGCATCCACCGAGGTCGCTGAGGTGACTGCTTTTCCTGAGCTTCGTTCGAAATGACTTTTGATGTCTGAATTCGCTCTTGCGGATTTCTTGAACCTCTTTTTCCAGTTAGTTCCATTACCTTAGAGCAATAATGAGAAGATCAAACGGAATTAGGAAAATAGACTCGACAAATGGAAATAACCACTGGGAATGGCATACTTCAGAGGTTGTACAGAAGCTCTTATAAACTTCTTGGGATGGTCTAATATCCGTCTAAGCCGTGACATAGAAGCTAGCTCTTTAGATGGAAATAATCCCTACTTTAGTTAGCAACGCGTGGTCACTGCTGGTGACGAGATATAGTTTATGCTCACCTCTGAGCTGCCTTGATTGTCCAGAAGCACAACATCATGAAGTTGTGATGACCTTTTCACCGTTGAACCGTGCATTACCGAATTCGATTCATCCTTCTCTTCTTTACGTTTTTCGTACAGATCAAACTCGACCTTGGGCTCTGTACGAGCTTTACCGAGTAGTTCGGTGCTATTCGTCTCTGAATTTTCATTTATATCGCCTTCTCCAGCGGGAAGAAAGATAACATTCGGTATCTTGGCAGAAGAATTGCATCTGTTACTTGATCTTTGGTTTGACGTGCCTACCTCTCCCGGATCTTGGCTGCCTTTATTTGAATCCCTCAGCACAGGTCTAGTGCCCTTGGGAATGTCGGTGGTTTGGATCGGCGCAGCCAAATACGATTTGAAATGCCCGGAACTAATAGGATTCTGTGTATAGGACCTAGTATGACCAGTTGAGTGGTCTGTATGTCCGCTCATTGGAGAAGAAGGTCGGAATCGTTGACATATAAAAAATCATCATTTCTATCACTGTGAGGGCTCCTATTAGATCGATCCGTGTGAGCGTTGGAAGAGCCAAGTATGTTATCTGTGCTTAGCGAAGAAAACGGAGTTTGTTTTCGAAGTCGTTCGAATGACTTTGGTTTATGTAGGGTTGGCTTTCGACGTGACGATGTCGTCTCGGTCTTAGATGTAGCGTTGCTCTCGAGAGGCTTCAATGTCACGTTCTCTTGGAAGGCCATTCCGTTCATAGACCGAAAGCTATTACTCTTTAACCCCTGCCCGGAGGGTCCCGGGGCTCCCACGGAGAATTGGAGGAGTCGAGCTTGCCTTCTACCGAGCCCTGATGGAGAATGCGCAACTTCCTTTCGGCCGCTTGTGTTTTCAGCTGAAGGGTTTTTAGTTCCAACTCAGCATCAAAGGCTTTCTCTCTATTGCACATAGTTAGCGCTTGAGATTGCTCGGCTTTGTATATACGTGCACTCGACCTGTCTGCAACCCTGGTTTCATACAGATCTCGAGCGTGCCTCATTACCACCAACATAAAATTCAAATGTGTTTTATGGCGATCAAGCTTCGTCGTAAGGACAGATATTCTAGGCTGTTTGAAAGCCCATCGCACTCTATCTCGCTTTTGATACTAATCGTCTTAGATAGCTCGCCCTCGCCCTCGCTCTCCAAAATCGCTGGAGGAAGCGCCGATTCGATCTCTTTGAAAACATCTTGACATTGAGAGACCGTGTGCAAGGTAGCCCGTAATAGTCATCGGAGCACACCTGCGACTGTTCTTCTAGCTTGAGATTGTCTCCAAACTGTTGCAAGAGAATAACTGTCGATTCCATTTCCTGGGAGATGTCCCGAAAGTCTTGATCCACAGACCGAACTGAGTGGACATATTCATTGATTGCACGAGAAAGCTTAAGCCCTTGTGAGGCAATCTGGAGGACTGCACCGACGGCTCCCAGAATCGATAGCGGGTCAGCCATTGTTTTGACCGACTGTCAATAGCATGCCGGAAGAAGCTGACAGGTCAGCGTTCGCTGTGACGAGAATGGGTCCATCTTTTGGGCTAGAGAGATATTTCCCAAACGAACGAGGCTCAGCTGCCTTTTGTGCCGCAACTTTCCATCCAGCCTCGTATTAAGTAGGGATAATGGCAGCATGTACATACAGTACAGTACTAGTACCCCGCACATAGCACAAGAATGCTGGGGAGCTGCATGCTGGCCTGGGCCTTGCGGAGGGTTCAAGCAAGGTTTCGACAGGTATCACAGTTTTTTTTTAAAAAATGTAATATTCCTAGTAAGTTAGCCCCGCAAATTCAAAACAGAGTGTTTCCGGCAAGATAAGACGCAGTGACTGATCGACTCTAATGTATGTCTTTGAATGCTGGACAAGAAGCCTACAGCCAAAGAATGGCTCAATGCCACCTTGAAAAATCGGTATCGTATGCATATTAGTGACGGGATAGATATCATGCCAACTTGAAAGTTCTACGTGTTCAAGAACTCGGGATATATTCGGCCCGGATTATCTTGGTTTGCAACAACGGGCGGAAAAGGGGCTGCAGACCGGGAATTTCTATTATAACAGACAACAGCTGTACGAAAGATGACTTCGGTTTTATTTAAATGGGTGCTGACATCAGGCGACTTCCTTTTGCTGTTGGAAATAGTTTGACTTGACAAGCCCAAAGTCTTCTAAAGATGAACAGAAGTAACACAGAAATTCCTTTTCCAATTGGATGTGCTGGAATAAAAGATTTCAACATCCCTCAAACCTAAAGGATACCTTATTCTCCAAACCCAAGACTATCGGCTCTTTTAATGACGCCCTTCTTTCTCATTCTTACTCCGGATCCGCTTCAGCTGCCAATATCAACTATTATTGCTGTTAGTATCACCCTACGAAGATCAAACAATCCCCCATACATTGATGCGACGAAGAGGAGACGAGAGGTCAAGGAAATTGACGCAACCTACAACTTCGCATTTGCCGTAATCGCCGCAGCGTATTTCAAAGTCCCTCGCATGCTCACTCTTCCGAAATGCCAACATCAGTCCGTTTCCTTACTGCCACCTTTTGAGAGCAAAGAGACAACACATATAAGCACTCACCCTTGCCTTGTCCAAGCAATCTGACCCAATTTGTGCACAATCCTCATTGACATTGCACTGACCACCACACTCTACTGTCCTTGGTACAGCTTCGTATCCTGAGGGCGTGCTGTGCACATCCCGGCGGCCGTGAGTAGAAGGGTCATCAAGGAATGGAAGACTTTCATTTTGAGGTTGTGATATTCAAGCGGCTTTTTCACTTAAGGATGAGGGGAATATTTTTCAGACGAAACTAAATTGTGTCTCTGAACCGAACAGGAGAAAGGGAATGAAGAGGTTGAAGTCCAGCTTTATATAACTCCATCGTAAGTCATTTGATGAATTGGATCAACAGCCATGAGAACAACTCGGGCGCCAAGTTCAAGCCACCTTAGATAGTGTTTTGCCACATACGCTTATAGATTGTGATGATCGAACATATCAATTCCTATTCTGGTGACGAGCTTGATGGTTCCAATAATTGGAAATATCAAACGGCATGGCAATTCTGCGGCCGTGCTGGGGTATCATACATAGATACCTCACGTACTAAAGAAGCCGAAGACATGAAGCTTTCAGTCTAGATCAAGACATCGGCGTCGTGAATTTCGCTACCATGAATAGTAGTAGGAAGACCTTGTAACTGCCCCACGGGCCACCAGTCATATAAACAAGTAAATCTGCGAAAACTCAACGGAATCCCCGAAAGCCCTTACACATGCCAATTGCCCTCCTCTCCACCCACCCCCCCCCCCCCCCCCCCCCCCCCCTCCGGTCTTCC